>PISX010023394.1:0-29834 GCA_004024625.1 Mellivora capensis
CTCACTCTCTCTCCCTCTCTCTCTGACAAATAAATAAATAAAATCTTTAAAAAAAATATGTAAATGCCACTAAGTATATGGAAAAAATGCTTGACATCATTAGTCATTAAGGAAATGCAAATCGGAATTACTTTATACTAATTAGGATGGCTGTAATCAAAAAGAGAGACTAACAAGTATTGATGAGCATATCTATCACAGCAAGAAGTTCTGTTGGACAGCGCTACTCAAGAATAAACATTTTTGCTTCATTCACTGACCACATTTCATTTTTCAAATCATTCAGATAGTCTCTAAGCAAATTGTTGTTATAAAAACTTAAATATACAGGGTGCTTGGGTGGCTCAGTCAGTTAAGTGTCTGACTTCAGCTCAGATCATGATCCTGGGGTCCTTGGATCAAGTCCCATGCTGAGCAGGGAGCCTTCTCCCCCTCGTCCCCTTCTGGACCATTTAGTACTTTTACATACGTATTTATATGTGGTTGTCAATAGTTATTAGTAATAGTTCCATGATAATATTTTTAAGTAGCTTAGTTATAATACATGGGAATAGAATACCTCAATGGAAAAAAAAAGTAGCTTAGTTATTGATTTCTTGGAAATTCTTATGTGTAAGGATCTTACACTCATTAGAGCTTCTCTCATCCATAGGTGATGCTGGGAGCAGAACTCCCAAAGACCAGAAGGTGAGTTGGGACGGGGAAAGTAAACTGAAAGATAAGAATATGAAGATGGTGGGGCGCCTGGGTGGCTCAGTGTGTTAAAGCCTCTCTGGCTTTGGCTCAGGTCATGATCCCAGGGTCCTGGGATCAAGACTGGCATTGGGCTCTCTGCTTAGCAGGGAGCCTCCTTCCACCTCTCTCTCTGCCTGCCTCTCTGCCTACTTGTGATCTCTGTCTGTCAAATAAATAAATAAAATATTTAAAAAACAAAAAAAGAATATGAAGATGGGAGAAACTTCTGGCCTGATCATTCCGTCACTTCAGCCATCAATATAATAATCCACTGTGTAATCAGCCCTGTGGGTTCCAGTCCCCTAATAGGTGTTCTGAGGATGTAGCAGAGGTTCCTTAGAGATGCATGCACTAAGTGCTGTATAAATGTAGAATTTGGCAGCAGTCGGCTAGGTGAGATTAATCAAGGAAGGTTTCCTAAAGCTGATTTCTGAACCAGATTTATAAGGGCAGTTTTGCCTAGTAAAGTAACCATACCTTCCCAAACATAACTCATTCTATTCGGTTTTTTGAAAGACAAGTTCTGGGGTGCCTGGATGGCTCAGTCCGTTAAGCATCTGCCTTCGGCTTAGGTCGCGATAACGAGGGTCCTGGGATCAAGCCCCAGATCAGGCGCCCTGCTTGGCAAGGATCCTGCTTCTCCCTCTCCTGCTCCCCCTGCTTGTGTGCTCTCTCTTCCTCTCTCTCTCTCAAATAAAATCTTTGGGGGAGAAAAAGAATTTTGAAAGATGAGTTCTTACTCTCAGGGCTAAGCCATGCTATTTTATTTTATTTTATTTTATTTTATTTTATTTTATTTTTAATTTATTTATTTGTCAGAGAGAGAGGGAGAGAGAGCAAGCGAGCAAGCACAGGCAGACAGAGTGGCAGGCAGAGGCAGAGGGAGAAGCAGGCTCCCTGCCGAGCAAGGAGCCCGATGTGGGACTCGATCCCAGGACACTGGGATCATGACCCAAGCCAAAGGCAGCTGCTTAACCAACTGAGCCACCCAGGTGTCCCTAAGCCATGCTATTTTAAAACTTGTTTCCCTCATCACTTTTCTTACAGCTCCGTGAAGCTATGGCTGCCTTAAGAAAGTCCGCTCAGGATGTCCAGAAGTTCATGGATGCTGTTAACAAGAAGAGCAGTTCCCAGGATCTACATAAAGGTTAGGGTCTGGAGTTATCTCAGCATTGGGAGTGGGGGCAGAGATGGGAAGTGAATTCCTACAGAGATTTCATGGGTAACCGGCTCTGTTTTAGCATCAGAATTCTCTTCCACCTATGTTGGGTTCTTTAAACACCACAGGTGTTCCTTGTCTGCTTAAGTCTTTTGTCTGCTGATTTTCCAATGTGTGGTGGCTTTATCCAAATATCTTCTTAGCTCTGTGCTCATGACCACTTCTAGATGGCATTTAGAAGAGAGGAACTCAAACTCTTTTTTTTTTTTTTTTAAGATTTTATTTATATGCCAGAGAGAGAGAGAGTGCACATGCACAAGAAGGGGGAGTGGCAGGCAGAGAGAAAGGGAGAAGCAGGCTCACCACTGAGCAAGGAGCCTGATGCAGGACTCAATCCTAGGACCATGGGATCATGACCTAAACCAAAGGCAGGCATTTAACCAATGGAGCCACCCAGGCCTCCTGCAACTCAAACTCTTAAAAAAAGATCTGAAGGAAACTTTGTCCAGTAGGGCTGTTAATAGCTCTCCAACAGAAAATTGTTCTATAAATACTACTTAGCACTTAATGAGTGTAATTAATATCGTTAATAAGGAGTTGGAGATACTTGGTTAAAGTGAGATGTTCTTGAATTACATGTGAATTGCAATTATGCAAGTATTTCCTGTTAGCAAAAATAGTTGAGTCAGCTATGCTTTTTGTCTGCTCGAGAGAGCAGCAAAAGTGACTAAGGATCAGTGATTACCTCCATTTTCGTCAATTACTATATTACTTTCCCATTTACTCCCTCTTTACTTTCTTTACTTTCCCATTTACTCCCCATATCTATGTCATTACTCCCCATATCTATCTCTTTACTTTCCCATTTACTCCCCATATCTATGTCATATTTCTTTAGAACATCTTTGCTTTCTTTTGTAGGAACCTTAAGTCAGATGTCTGGAGAACTGAGCAAAGATGGTGACCTTATAGTTAGCATGCGCATCCTGGGCAAGAAGAGAACTAAGACATGGCACAAAGGCACCCTTATCGCTATCCAGACGGTTGGTATGTTCAAGCTAGAAGAAGCGCTAATGAAAGGCAACCTTCAGGTCTCCGTTGCTGATCATTTCTTTTCCCCACAGCCTTGCCTTTTGTCTCTCATGTAGCAGTCAGGATTTACACAGAAACTGATGGTTTTTAAAAATTTTTGTTCATTTTTTTCCTTTTACTCAGGACCAGGAAAGAAGTACAAGGTGAAATTTGACAACAAAGGAAAGAGTCTCCTGTCGGGGAACCATATTGCCTATGATTACCACCCTCCTGCTGACAAGCTCTTTGTGGGCAGTCGAGTGGTGGCCAAGTACAAGGATGGGAATCAGGTCTGGCTCTATGCTGGCATTGTAGCTGAGACACCAAACGTCAAAAACAAGCTCAGGTACCTGGACAGAGGATTGTAAAGAGATTGGAGACCAGTAGCAAAGCACCTACCCTATTCAAACCATAGTCCATATCTCACAATTAGCTTTTGTGACCAGAACCCCTTGCTTTTTTATTGCAGCAGAGGTCATGTGGGTGATTCTTCCTCCTTTTTTTCTTTTTTTCTCAAGAACAAAACTTGGAGGTAAAACTAGGAGGAGAGTCATTAAGATTGCTTAATGGTTAGGGGAATAGGAAGGAAGGGGAAACTTAATGGTTTTAGCAAAATAGGAGTCTGATAGTGAAACAAGAATGAGTAGCTTTTGGAAAAGTGGAGGTAAATTGGTTAGATTGAGGGAGAATTCCTAACTCTTGGAAGAGTAATAGGAAGGAAGTACACCAGAACATTTTCCCAGGAGTATGTCCTATTGTGATCGAGAGTGGAAGCTATGACATTTCTGTAGGTCATGTTAAATGTAACCCCTGATCTTTCTGCCATCACTCTTTCCTTACAGGTTTCTCATTTTCTTTGATGATGGCTATGCTTCCTATGTCACACAGTCTGAACTATATCCTATTTGCCGGCCACGTGAGTGTCCCTCCTTCCTTTCTGAGTTTTATCCATTTCCTCTTCTACCTTGTATTTCTTCTTAAGATAATCAGTTGAAAAGCCCTGTTAGGAAAAGAAAAGAAAAGGGAGGGAGGGAGGCAGGCAGACCCTGATATTTGTGGTGCTTCCATCTCAAAGGGCGTAAGTTTGATTAATGTCTTTTGGGAGATAACAGTTCTATTTGCTTGTCTCTAGTGCAGGATCTTTGTAGTCGAAGAGTGGGACACTAGGAGATTTTGACTGACCTTGGGTGGATTCTCATATTGTAGCTGTGTTTTGATTTCGTTTCTGAGTGATTTAGGTTTAAGGAGATGTTGTTTCTTTCCTAGTCTTGTCCTTCATCTAACATTTTTATAAATCTGTAGCTGCATAGTGCTCTCTGCAGAAGCTGAGTTAGATGGAGTTTTCATAGTGTCTTCACACTTGTGTCTCTGGCTTGGGAACAGACTCCTACAAAGCAGTTGTTTTTAATTACAAAAGAGTTAACCTAACGCTGATCCCTTTCCATATAACATGGCGGTAAATACATTCTGGGTCCCTTTAAAGTAGCCTGATACAGAATGAGAAGGAAGGACAATTTTTTATCAATTTCATGATGCCACCTGATCTTTTTTATCTATCTCTAGACTTATATCAGGTTAGCAAGAATTTTCACTTGAATTTTCCTAAAGAAAACATTTTTATGAAATAAGTGACTCACCTATATTTGCATATTGCTTAGTTAGTATTGATTTGGTCTATGTGTGCATTTACACAATAGGTTCAATACTTTCAGGTAGTCTTGGTTTTGCTTCTGAGGTTATGTTTTCTTTCTTTATTTTTCTCTCCCTCCCAACTTGAAAACTGGCCAACATCTCCTTGCCAACCATTTGTTTTTTCCCTATCGAGATATGCCCTGGGGTACTTGGCTGGCAAAAATGGTAGAGCATGCAACTCTTAACCTTGGGGTCATGAGTTCAAGCTCCACATTGGGCACAGAGATTACTTTAAACAGAAAAAAAAAAAAGAGAGAAAAAGAGACCTGCTCCACTTGCCCTCTCTCAGCCCTCCTTCTTCCTTGGGACAGTGAAAAAGACTTGGGAGGACATAGAAGACATCTCCTGCCGGGACTTCATAGAGGAGTATATCACAGCTTACCCCAACCGCCCCATGGTACTGCTCAAGAGTGGCCAGCTTATCAAGACTGAATGGGAAGGCACCTGGTGGAAGTCCCGGGTCGAGGAGGTGGATGGCAGCCTAGTCAGGATCCTCTTCCTGGTACTGTTCTTCCCAGAGTTTTGGACTCAAGGGTCAGAGTGGGATGGGGGAGCGTAAGAGGCAGTAATAAGGATGATTTTGTAGTCCTCCATAATTTTCCCCTTTCTTATCCTATCTGTTTTCACTGTTTGGGGGCAAATTTTACTTTATCTTTTTGTTTCTCTCTGGTGGTTATTGAAAATTCCTGGGGCACCTAGGGTGGCTCAGTCGGTTAAGCATCTGCTTTCTGCTCAGGTCATAATCTTGGGGTCCTGGGAGCAAGCCCCACATAGGGTTCCCTGCTCAGCAGAGAGTGCTGCTTCCTCTCCCTCTGCCTCCTCCCAGATTCCCAACTCGTGCGCACACATGCTTGCGCTCTCTCAAGAAAATCTTAAAAAAAAAAAAAAAATCCCAAATTTAACTGTGAGCTAATTTGCATGTTGGTTTGTTTTTCTCTCTCTCAGAATATTTACATTGCATATAGGCATAGAGAAGACAGTTCCATTTGTCCAGGATCAGAGTTTTGGTAGCATAGTGAGACAAAAAGGAGGCATCAAAGAATTAGAGGTCCTGATGATCTTTTTTTTTTTAGGATTTTATTTATTTGAGAGAGAGCGCATAAGCAGGAGTGGGGGAGGAGTGTCCCCACCACCCATGCAGGGCTCCATCCTGGGATTTGGGATCATGACCTGATTCAAAGGCAGATGCTTAATTGACAACCACCCAGGCGCCCCCTGATGATCTTTCAAGGCCCAGTTTAACTCTTGGATCTTCTGTACCTGTCCTCTTCTCCCCTCTCATGCCTTTCTTAGAGTTCCAGTCCTTTGAGCTATCCTCAGTCTTTTGTTCCTAAGGCCTTATGATCTGTGTCACACCACTTATACTCAATATAAACATCTGTCTCTCCTGTAATTTTTCAAGTGAAGAATATGTGTTTTTCTTTTTCATTTTCCTGATGGCTGTCATGGAGCCTGGAACATAAGTTTATTGAGTAGATAGGGAATTTGGCATTCATCAGGGAGATTTCCTTCAAGGAGCACATGGAGGCATATTCTCCACAGATGGCAGGATATAGAATCTAGCCTTTGCTTCATTTCCCTCCAACTTTCCTTCCTCCCAATCCCCCAGGATGACAAAAGATGTGAATGGATCTATCGAGGCTCTACACGGCTGGAGCCCATGTTCAGTATGAAGACATCCTCAGCCTCTGCACTGGAGAAGAAGCAAGGGGGACAGCTCAGGACACGTCCAAATATGGGTATGTCTTGAAAGACACTGAACGGGAGGAAAGAAACAGGCAAAGCAGCAAAGGAGAGTGTGTACAATAGCTATCCTTTGTTTACCAGGATGACACCGCTGACTCACTGGAAACAGGAGGTGTGTCCCGAGTAGTTTCCAGTTTCCAGTAGTACGTGGTGCCTCCACTTAGTGCAGTGGCTCTGATTCATTCTAAATGTCCCCATAAAAATCTGAAACAACTGGCTTAGGGGCGGACGTGATAGTATAGTTACCTCTGTTATCCACATGAGGATTATCTGCTTTGTATGTGATCCTTATCAATTTTTTTAAAAGCCCAGACAGCTTTTGTTTTTATATGTTCCTGGCCTACTTTTTGGTTGATTTTTTTCCTGATATCATTAGTTGATCAAAGAATGTGTTTTTAAAATTTTTCACCAAAGAATAACCTAATTACCAGCATAAACTGTGTTTGCGACAGAAAGATAAAGCCTTACTGGGTTGAAGCCAGCCTGTGCCAGTGTTTTCACTCATTGGTTTAAATAATGGAATGACAGTCTTGACACTTATTCAAAATGTTTCCATTGCTGCTTGTTTATATTATGTAAATTGATGATCAGGTATGTGCATGAGTATACATGACACAGCTGTCATCTTCAGTGGTCAGTTTCCTCTTTTCTCTAGGTGCCGTGAGGAGCAAAGGCCCTGTGGTCCAGTACACCCAGGATCTGACCAGTACTGGGACACAGTTCAAGCCAATGGAGCCCCCGCAGCCTACAGCCCCTCCTACCCCCCCTCTCCCTCCTGTCCCACCTGCCCCACCTGCACCCCCTCTATCCCCACAGGCAGGTGACAATGAGTGAGTGATATTCTTTCTTATTTACTAGTTTCTTTCACATTGCATTTTCTGTATTCTTTACTGTATGATGTTTAATCTCTTAGCAGCTTAGAAAGTCAGCTTGCCCAGTCTCGGAAGCAGGTAGCCAAAAAGAGCACATCCTTCCGGCCAGGATCTGTGGGCTCTGGTCATTCCTCCCCTACGTCTCCTGCACTCAGTGAAAATATCCCTGCTGGGAAACCTGGTAGCAACCAGACATACAGGTGAGAAACTCCCAGGCTTTCTGTGGGGAGGTGGCAGCGTGGACTAAATACTCACTGGGGACATTCTTGGTTCCAAGGGGCTTAGTGAAGGCTATGATGGTGAGGAGTTGGACTTGAAAGCTTTCTTGTTTTTTTGTTTTTGTTTTTTAAGATTTATTTATTTGAGGGTACCTGGGTGGCTCAGTGGGTTAAGCCTCTGCCTTCGGCTCACGTCATGATCTCAGGGTCCTGGGATCAAGTCCCGCATCGGGCTCCCTGCTCGATAGGGAGCCTGCTTCCTCCTCTCTCTCTCTCTCTCTCTGCCTGCCTCTCTGCCTACTTGTGATCTCTGTCTGTCAAATAAATAAATAAAATCTTTAAAAAAAAAGAAGATTGGGGCACCTGGGTGGCTCAATGGGTTGAGCCTCTGCCTTCAGTTCGGGTCATGATCTCAGGGTCCTGGGATCGAGGCCTGCATCAGGCTCTTTGCTCAGCAGGGAGCCTGCTTCTCCTTCTCTCTGCCTGCCTCTCTGCCTACTTGTGATCTCTCTCTGTGTCAAATAAATAAATAAAATATTTTTTAAAAAATAAAAAGATTGATTTATTTGAGAGAGTACACCCATATAAGTGTGGGGAAGGGCAGAGAGAATCTCAGGCACACTCCACACGGTGTGGAGTCTGAAATGGGGCTTGATCTCAGGATGCTGAGATCATGACCAGAGCCGAAATAAAGTCAGACATTTAATACTGACTGAGCCACCCAGGTGTGCTCTGAAAAAAAAGCTTTAACTTGGGAAGTTTCCAACAAACAGGGTGTGAAAATAATTGAATTAGAAATGAGGTGCCTGTGGGGCACCTGGGTGGCTCAGTGGGTTAAAGCCTCTGCCTTGGGCTCAGGTCATGATCTCAGGGTCCTGGGATCGTGCCCCACATGGGGCTCTCTGCTCAACGGAGAGGCTGCTTCCTCCTCTCTCTTTCTCTGCCTGCCTCTCTGCCTACTTGTGATCTCTGTCAAATAAATAAATAAAATCTTAAAAAAAAAAAAAAGGTGCCTCGAAATACGGAATCACTAGAAGTCATTTGTTTAAAACTTTTCATTGAACATGGTGTCATAATTGGTACAGTAGAAAGGGATTACTCCTACCTCTTTCCTTGAATCACAGTCTGTAGGACACATAAAAGGGGAAAAATATTGGTAGTAAACTGGACTGTATTTCTGTAACTCACAGGCAAAAAAAAAAATTAGGAAAAGATAAACTGTTGTGGCGCCTGTGTGCCTTGGTCGATTGAGCGTCTTCCTTCAGTTCGGGTCATGATCCCAGGGTCTTGGGATCGAGCCCCATGTCGGGCTCCCTGCTCAGCGGGAAGTCTGCTTCTCCCACTCCCTTTGCTTGTGTTCCCTCTCTTGCTGTGTCTCTCTCTGTGTCAGATAAATAAATAAAATCTTTAAAAAAAATAAGGTATACTGATGAGGTGGAGATATTTTCATTCAGTGAAGAGTAACCAGGGCCTTTTAGTGTCCAGGTTTGGTAAAGCAAGGGAAAACGTGACTTCCTTGTGTCATCTGTGGCTTCCTGGGCACAGCTGTTTGAAAGATGAGTGAGCTAGCCAGCTATAGGGGGCCTTCTGCAGCAGAAGGGTCCTGTTGCCCCTCTTACCTGATCTCTCACGTGTCTTTTGCAGACCACCGTTAGGCTCAACAGCCTCTGCCCCAGCAGCACCCCCAGCACCTCCCGCGCCTCCCGCCTTCCACGGCATGCTAGAGCGGGCCCCAGCAGAGCCCTCCTACCGCGCCCCCATGGAGAAGCTCTTCTACTTACCTCATGTGTGCAGCTATACCTGTCTGTCCCGAGTCAGACCTATGAGAAGTGCACAGTACCGGGGCAAGAATCCTCTGCTGGTCCCACTACTCTATGACTTCCGGCGGATGACAGCCCGCCGCCGAGTTAACCGCAAGATGGGCTTTCATGTTATCTATAAGACACCCTGTGGCCTCTGCCTTCGGACAATGCAGGAGATCGAGCGCTATCTTTTTGAGACTGGCTGTGACTTCCTCTTCCTGGAGATGTTCTGTTTGGATCCATATGTTCTTGTGGACCGCAAGTTTCAGCCCTATAAACCTTTTTACTATATTTTGGACATCACTTACGGGAAGGAAGATGTTCCCCTATCCTGTGTCAATGAGATTGACACAACCCCCCCACCCCAGGTGGCCTACAGTAAGGAACGAATCCCCGGCAAGGGTGTTTTCATTAACACAGGCCCAGAATTTCTGGTCGGTTGTGACTGCAAGGATGGGTGCCGTGACAAGTGAGTTGGTAGGGTAATTGCTGGCCCTGCCTCCGACTTTGTTATCCTTGTCTTTCCTTTACCTTCTTTCTCCATTTGTTTCCTATTTACATCCTCCCTCAGCTGGAGCTCTTGCCATAAGGCCTCCATGAAGCAGTGAGAGAGGCTCGGGTCTGACATGGCCCCCATTGCATGACCCTGGGTACACATGCCCTGTGTTTGTTTTTCTCTGATTCTCCCCCTTTTTCCTCTGTGTCCCTCCATTGTGCTTTCAGTTGCCACTTGGTTTCATTCTATCTTTCTCACGCTCTGTCATGTTCTTACTGTCTTTTCCCGTCTCATTTACATGTATTACGGAAGAAAAATTTCACTATTCTCCCTATTTTGTAGTACTTCCTACCTCTAAAGAAAGTCTCACAGCTCTAGCCGTCATACCCTTCTGTCTTAATTCAGGTCCAAATGTGCCTGTCATCAACTAACTATCCAGGCCACAGCCTGCACCCCGGGCGGCCAGATCAACCCTAACTCTGGCTACCAGTACAAGAGACTAGAAGAGTGTCTGCCCACAGGGTAAGTAGGGGAAAGTGAAGCACCTCACAGATGGAGTTCTAAAAATTGGAACCAAAAATAGAGTAACCAAAACCAGGTGTTTTATCATTTAAATCTTACTGAATTTCCAGCACATGTTTCTTCCTTGGGCTTTCTTTTTAAATGAAGACTTCTAATGATTGAATAGGATCTAGCAGTTGCAGTTGAAAGTGTTCTCCATTTCATAGTTGTATGTATATCTTAACAGACTGCAGTTATGGTGGCAAGAGAGATGTGTTCAGAGAGAAGCATGCAAGGACCTGATTATATAGGACTTTGTAAATGAGAATAAAAATTAGAACCAAATCATGGTAGGAAACTGTTAGAGAATTTCAAGCAGGCAAATGATGCCATCTACTTTTTTAAGGTTACCGTGGCTTTGTGGAGACTGGATCTTAGGGCAGCAAAAGTAAAACTGGGAAATCCACTTAGGAGATGAATTACGGGGGTAGAGGCAAGAGGTGGTGGTTGCTGGGGCTTGTTCTAGAATGCACACAGCAAGTGGAGCTGAAAGAGGGTAGAGTTGGGATTCATTTGGAGGTAGAGCTACAGAACTTGATTGATGGACTGGAGTGGGAGGGAAGCAGCAGAATCAAGGACAAGGCCTCTAAATTTTATACTTTGGCAATAAAGTGGGTGTTGGTGCTTTTTACTGAGATGGAAGTCTGGAGGAGTTGCAGGTCTGGAAGAAACTCAGCTTTTTCTCTGGCCATATTGTGTTTGAGGTCCCTCCTAGGCACTCCAAGGAGAAATATCAAGAAGGCAGTGAGACTTCTAGAGAGAAGTATAAGGGCTGGACATAGGGAATTAGGAACCCTGAACACAAATAAGAGGCAGTATTTAAAGCCTGGATGAGTTTACCTAGAGAGAATATTGATACTAGAAAAGATAAGGGGGCCCAGCAGTCAGCCCTGGGTTCTCCAATCAGAGACTGAGCAGAGGAGGTGAAACCAGCATATAAGATTGAAAAAGGCAAAAAAAAAAAAAAAAAAAAGATTGAAAAAGGCAGGGAAAGACTCAGGCAATGAAAGAGGGGAATATAAAACTTGGTAAAATGGTTATATATGAACATGGAAACAAACCTGGTGCTCAAGATACATAATTAGCAGAGAGAACAGAAGAAGAGGAAAACATCAATGAAATAACTCAGAAATTTTCCTATAATTGAAGAAGGGTCTGTTTCCAAATGGAAAATGCCAGTCATGTCCCGGCATAACAGATGAAAATAGATCACCACTAAAAAATATTATAGTAAAATGAAATCATTATGTCCGCAGAACACTGAAGACAAACTATAAATCCTAAAAGCTTCTAGAGAAGAGAAATAGACCATAAAAATAAAGACTCAATGTCTTTGGTCTTCTCGAGATGACACGGGAAGCTAGATGGAAATTAAGGACCCTATTCAGAATTCTGCGGGGAAATTATTTATAACCCAGAGTTCTAAACCCCAGGCTATTGAGTTTTAAGTGTTAAACTAAAGACATTTTTTAGACATGAAACACCTCAAAATTGTCGATTCCGTTTCCTTCCCAGAAAGTTAATTGGAGGGAGCCACCTGGGTGGCTCGGTCGGTTAAGCCTCTGCCTTTGGCTCAGGTCATGATCCCAGGGTCCTGGGATGGAGCCCCATGTTGGGCTCTCTGCTCAGCAGGGAGCCTGCTTCTCCCTCTCCCTGCCGTTCCCCCTGCTTATACTCTTCTCTCTGTCAAATACATAAATAAAATCTTAAAAAAAAAAAAAAAGAAAGTTAACTGGAATTATTTGCTGTAAGGGGAAAAGTCAAGAGAGGGGAAGACATACTGATCCAGGAAATAGCAGCTCCAACTCAAAAGAGGATCGAGGGAGAACCCTGGAGGTGGTGGGGTGAAGGAGACTTCTGGGCTGACAGCTGCACACCAGATGGGACAGCCAGTGTGTGAGCAGTGCAGATCCAGCTGCAAGAGAAGCTCTGGAAGGACAGGATTAGTAGAAAACCTGTATGTCTGAGGATCTTCACAAGAGATGAAGGCTGCCAGGGAAGTCAGGAGATGAATTTGTGCTGAATGCAAATTGAAAGCTAAGCAAAGGGAAAGACAGTTACTGGCTTCAGCTGCATCACTGTATCATTTATGTTTTAATTATAATAAAACTTGAGTCTTGTAACAAGGTCCAGATTTGCTAATGCTGGGCAGTAGATGAGTGTCCATTATGTCCTTTTTTGTGTTTGAAATGTTTCATAGAAATATTTTCAAAGAATCACAAATAATATGTCACTTCCCTTCCTAAAACTCTAATAGCTCCCCACTGCATTTTGGATTTCATTCTAACTCTTAATCTTGGGCCACAAGACACTGCACTTATCTGGCCCCTTCCTATCTCTCTCCCTCCAAAACTGTTCTAACCACGCAGATATTCTTCAGTTACTGAATCCGGTTTGCCCGGTGTTGGCCAGCCTACCTCAGGGGCTTTCGTACATGCTGTGCCCTCTGCTTGGCATCCGTCCACTGTTCGTTGCTTGGTTATCTTCTTTAACCTTGAGCTCTCAGCTTTAATCTCACCTCCTTAGAGAGACCTTTCCTGACCACGCTAAAACTAGGTCATTTTCACTCCCTTAATGCTCTCATTGAGCAGTCCTTTTGTGTTTTTTATAGCATCTGGGGCAGCTTGAATTTATATGTTGACTTGCTTTTGTTCTTGCTTTTGTTTTTGCTTTTCCATTAGCGCATAAGCTCCATGGGGATGGGAACCTGTCTTGCTCACCGTGGTATCACCAGCAGCTAACTGACCCAGTACCTGGCACATAGGAAGCATTGTTGAATGAATGAGTGATACAGTATACCTACTGTGAAAGGTTCCTGTGGTGGTGATTAGACCTAAGTTCAAATTCTGACTTCATCCATTCTAAGCTGATCTTGTATTTTTAGCTGTAAACAGGAGAATTGAACAGACACCCCCTCCTCCATCCCCACTGAGGCTTTAGGGGACCTAACGAAGTTGCTCCTTGAGATGGTGCTGGTTACATGGTGTGTTCAGTTTGTGAAAATTCATTGAGCTGTAGACTTGTATGTTCTTTCCTCTGTGCATATTATGCTTTCATTGTTTTATTTTTGAGGAATCTCTACACTCAGTGTAGGGCTCCAACTCAGGACCTCTGTGCCTGAGTTGCATGCTCTACCCACTTAGCCAGGTGGGCACCCCAGTTTCCATGTTTTTTGAGGTTAAAAAAAAAAAATCCTTGAAGGGCCACTCTGAGGATAGAATAGAGAATGTATATGAAGCATATTGGTGTAATGCCAAACACAAAGTATATGTTCAGCGGGTAGTAGCTGCTTTTATCATCTTTGTCCAAAAGGATAGGACCAATGTCATCAACTTTCTAATTGTACTGGTGTCCTCTTTTCCAAAAGTAGACGTCTCCTAAATCTCCGCGTCAGGAAACTAAGTAAATCCCAACAGTGAACAAAGTAGATGGAGCAGAAAAATCGATGCCTGAGAAGATGACAGTTTTCTCCGTAAAACTATTTGCTAGATCTCTCTAACTTTAATAGTTTATTTTTTAAATACTTAATCTGTGCAGGTCCTTAAACTTAATAGATCTGTGAGCTCCCTGAGAGGAAAGGTTATGAGTTCCCAGTATGTAGAAAAGCCCTGGGTGGTTAGTAAATCTTCACAGAGTAAAAGAATGAACGTCCGCTATAGCAGAACTTTTATTCCAATTCCTCCTCTTTCCATATCTATTATATTGGCTTCTGCCTGTCTTACATACCTTTATTTTATATTCTCTTTCAATAAATTGATGTAGTCTGTCTACTTATTCTAACAGCTTTATTCACATCATTCTTTATTCTTTATTCACATACGGCGTTCTGCTATTCACTGTTAACTAGTGCGATAAATATCTCCATGAATCACTTTTCCCCCTTCTGAGTTATTTCCTTGGGCTCTATTTCCAAATGAATCAAAGAACATGGACAGTTCAGTAAATTGACTCACTCAGATCACTACCTACTAAATGATGATACCTTAAGAATTGTTACAGTTCTATGGGCAGAACAGATCTAGTAATCGTGTTATGATTGAGTTTATTGTCCCTCCTCCTAGAGTCTATGAGTGTAACAAACGCTGCAAATGTGACCCAAATATGTGCACAAACCGGCTGGTGCAGCACGGACTCCAGGTTCGGCTACAGCTGTTCAAGACACAGAACAAGGGCTGGGGTATACGCTGCTTGGATGACATTGCCAAAGGCTCCTTTGTCTGTATTTATGCAGGTTGGTGATGAAATGAAAGAGCGGCCTCTGGGGTTAGGGCATGGTAGGGAATTGAATCAGAGAGAAGCTGAACAGAAGAATAAAATTCTTGACATGTGAACTTGGGAGTAAGAGGAGGCCAGGATTTTCTTATGTAAAGAACAAGACAAGTGATGTGCCTGTCTGTAGACTAGGAAGGGACAAAGAGCTTTATAAGGATAAGAAGGAAAAGGGATGAAAGTGGATATGAGGATTTTTTTTTTTATTAACATATAATGTATTATTTGCCCCAGGGGTGCAGGTCTGTGAATCATCAGGCTTACACATTGCACAGCACTCACCATAGCACAAACCCTTCCCAATTGGACATGAGGATTTTTCAGACAAGGGACATGGGAGCAGGGCCTGGTGTGCCATTTCCTCCCGTGTCTCCACCCAGAGGCTTTTAGCATAGCTGCAGACACCCTTTTGGTAAAGCAAGTAAAGAGGAAGATGGGATGGCAGAAGGGGCAAGATTTAAAACTAGAGGAGAGCTGCCTGTCTTCTCAGAGTTAAGACACTGAGGTGACAAGGGAGAGCCCATAATAGAGGTGTCTTGACTGTGGGTCGGTGGCTGGGTATTGCTGGAAGGACCCCCATACTTTCTAAAAGATGCTCATAACCATGGAATACGCCTTTAATTCTCTTCGTTCCCAGGCAAGATCCTAACAGATGACTTTGCGGACAAGGAGGGCCTGGAGATGGGTGATGAGTACTTTGCCAATCTGGACCACATCGAGAGTGTGGAGAACTTCAAGGAAGGCTATGAGAGTGATGCCCCCTGTTCTTCTGACAGCAGCGGGGTGGACTTGAAAGACCAGGAGGATGGCAACAGTGGTACAGAGGATCCCGAGGAGTCCAATGATGACAGCTCCGATGATAACTTCTGTAAAGATGAGGACTTCAGCACCAGCTCCGTGTGGCGCAGCTATGCTACCCGGCGGCAGACCCGGGGCCAAAAGGAGAACGGACTCTCTGAGACCGCTTCCAAGGACTCCCGCCCCCCAGACCTCGGCCCCCCACATATTCCTGTCCCTCCAGCAATTCCTGTAGGTGGCTGCAATCCGCCTTCCTCTGAAGAGACACCCAAAAACAAGGTGGCCTCGTGGTTGAGCTGCAATAGTGTCAGTGAAGGTGGCTTTGCTGACTCTGATAGCCGTTCATCCTTCAAGACTAGCGAAGGTGGGGAAGGCCGGGCTGGGGGAGGCAAAGGGGAGGCTGAGAAGGCCTCCACCTCAGGGCTGGGCTTCAAGGATGAGGGAGACATCAAGCAGCCCAAGAAAGAGGTAAGTGGAGCCAGGAGACTTAAGAGCAGAGGCTTTTGTGTAACTGGTGTAGTAAGCCACATGTAATGTGGCTTACTCTCACTACTCGTTCATTTTACTGGGTGGATATTTCTGTGGCAAACTGGATTATCCGCCACCCGACCACTCAGCACATTCCTAGTGCTTAAAGAACCAAATTATTTTAAAATCAACCTGGCTTCGGAAGAAGCATCTGGTTCATTCCAAAGTAAAGGATTTATAAGTAGTTTTTTAAATTGTTATATTTCAGGTTATCTGCAGCATTGATTTCAAATTATCTGCAGCATTGCTCTTTTGTTATACTTAAAAACCAAGAATGGAGGGGGTCTTGGTGGCTCACTTAGGCATCTAAATCTTGATTTTGGCTCAGGGCATGATCTCAGGGTCATGAGATTGCGCCCTATGTTGGGCTCAAGTCAGCTTGAGATTCTCTCCCTCTCTCCCTCTGCTTGCACTCTCTGTCTCTGTCCTCCCCCCCCCCCAATAAATAAATCCTTAAAGGGGAAAAAAATGTTGATTCTAGATGTATTTTTATTGATGTTGAGACTTAGCACATTATGGGTGGTGGATTATGTCCCTGTCCTTGTAAGATTCTGCCCACAGTATTTGCCTTGAGCATCTTACGTCTGTCATTGGCAAATTTTGGAAACCCCCTTTCAGGTGTTGTGATGAGAATACCACTGTTACCGTCAAGCTGCAGAGCAAAGTCTCTAGCTAGCATACTTCTCTCTCACTAGCTGAGGTCTTTGGGATCAAGTCTGATTGCTGGATTTGTTACCCAGGACCACCGAAAACACTTTAACCTTTCACTTGCTCTCTTCCAGGACCCTGATGACCGAAACAAGATGTCAATGTAAGAGCCTCTCTTTCTGACCTGTTTCCAGATCTGCCTTGTTTCAAACCTATAAACGATGCCCATCATCTGACTCCCTCTCATTCCTTCCCCTTCCATTAGAGTTACTGAAAGCTCTCGAAATTATGGTTACAATCCTTCTCCCATGAAGCTTGAAGGACTTCGCCGCCCACCTAGTAAGACTAGTATGCATCAGAGCCGAAGACTCATGGCCTCTGCTCAGTCCAATGCTGATGTAAGTGGCCTTCTCCCTCAAGCTGTACCTCATCTCTTCAGGGCCTTACTGATAATTACCATTATATCCCTTGGTTCTTTGGCTGTGACTTCTTGCTTCCTTTTCCGTCGGCCAGCGTCTCATCTTTCTCTTGCTGTAGTCTTAGTCGCTTCCTACCTAACTATAGAAAGAGCAAGAACTTGAATGGGTCCTCTCCATTTATTCTTCTTTCTTCTCACCTTTGTGTTTCCCAGGATGTCCTAACATTGTCTAGCAGCACAGAAAGTGAGGGGGAAAGTGGGACCAGCCGGAAGCCCACCACTGGTCAGACTTCAGCCACAGCAATGGATAGCGATGATATCCAGACCATCTCCTCTGGCTCCGAAGCGGATGACTTTGAGGACAAGAAGAACATGTCTGGTAGTCTGGAAGAATGTTGGGGGTAGTAGGAAGGAACGGTAGGAAAGCTAGGATAGGGGCTTTCTTAGGGAAGCTAAAGAAGTAGGAAAACATTCAGATCTTAAGAGTTGATGTGTGTCTGGGAGGGTTCTCTGATTCCCAACTCAGCTGCTAATGTTCAGCACATCCCCATCCTCTCTCCTTTCCACTTCCCCACTCTTTTCCCTCAGCTCCTTTACCCAGCAGATCTAATCCTGCTTGAAAAAACTGCCAATTAGAATCTTTGCTCTCAGGGTCACGGCTAATCAGTATACCTACAGTGCAATGAGTGGGATGGAAATGGAGGTAGAGGATCCAGTCGTGATGTGGGATGGGGCCTAACCCTGTTCTCCTTCCTGTCCAGGTCCGACAAAGCGCCAGGTGGCAGTAAAATCAACCAGAGGCTTTGCTCTGAAGTCCACTCATGGGATTGCCATTAAATCCACCAACATGGCATCTGTGGAAAAGGGGGAGAGTGTACCTGTTCGTAAGAACACACGCCAGTTCTATGATGGAGAAGAGTCTTGCTACATCATTGATGCCAAGCTAGAAGGCAACCTGGGCCGCTACCTCAATGTGAGACCCCTCTCCCTCCACTCTAGATGCTGGGTTATCCCCCTGTCCTCAAATTTCTAGTTCTTTTAACACAACTATGTAAACCTACCTTTACTTGTTAGAAATTCTTGATCTCTAGGATCCTAAAGACCTAGCTTTCTTTGAGAACTTCTCTATGATGGGGAGGATCAAAGGGCATTGTTTTTTGTCCAACTTCCACTCACCCCCACAAAGCTGGGTTCTGTTTTCTCTGTTCTTATGGGTCCTGTCCTTAAACCCACAGCATAGCTGCAGCCCCAACCTGTTTGTCCAGAATGTCTTCGTGGACACTCACGATCTTCGCTTCCCTTGGGTGGCCTTCTTTGCCAGCAAGTAAGAGGGGGTCAGGGAGAGGGGGAAGGTTGGGTAAGAGCACCAGCCAGGGTTAAGGAGGGGGAAGGCCCCCACCTTGTGCCCCATCTCTGCTCACACCTGGGGGTGTGCTGCCTTCACCACCCCCATCCCTCTCTTCCTGTCCAGGAGGATCCGGGCTGGGACAGAGCTCACTTGGGACTACAACTACGAGGTGGGCAGCGTGGAAGGCAAGGAGCTGCTCTGCTGCTGCGGGGCCATCGAATGCAGAGGGCGTCTTCTTTAGAGGATAGCCTTCTTCTGAACTTCCCGAACCCTCCCTGAACCGTCCTTTCCTCAGGAACTGGGTCTTCCCGACTGTTCAACTCTGACCCCCACATCTCCAGTCTAGCTCTTCCCCCAGCTCCTAGTAGATAGAAATGGGAACTCTGCATCAGGAGATCCCTTCCCATGTGGTGCTAGCAGGCAGGGTCCCTCCTCCCACCTCCTAAAGCCCCGGAGGCAGGGAGAGGTTGCCACGCCCTAGGCCTGAAATCCCCCAGTCCTCCTGTGACTCCTCCCTCCCAGCCTATGTTTGTTCAAGTGTTCATGCTTCTGACAGACTGTATTCCTGGAATGAGGGCTGCCTATCTACTATCCTTGATTTGTATGGTTTCTTGAATGTCTTTTTAACAAGATGTTAAAAACGAAGATTGCGATTTGATTCATCTTCCTCAGCCCCCATTCTCCCAGTTCTGGGACTTCCAGGGACAGAGCCATTTCCACCCCTCATTTTTCCCAAGGGCCAGCTGTCATTAATCTCACACCTTCTCTACCTTTGCTTTTTTTTAATTGCCATGTGAAATTTTAAAAAAGAAAACGTTACATAACCATGAGGAAGACTACCTTAGTTTATTTAGTTGATCTCCCTTCTCAGTTCCTAATAGTCTCAGACACTTATTGCCATGTTTTACTTAATCTTTAATATATTTTAATTAAAAAAAACAAACCATTAACAGTACATTTTGGTCTGAAGTGGTCCCTCTGCTGAAATGCCAGGTGCTAGCTGTAATTCTGGCTTTAAACCAAAACACCGAATGTTTAATAAATAAAAATTAGAACTAGTTGCCATTCTATTCCAAACCAGCTAGCCTAGGGGATGAGGCCAGAGGAAGGAGGCAGTTAAGATCTTGGACCTGTGACGACAGAGAGCTGGCAGAGAAATAACACGTAGACCACCTGAGCAGTCCCAGTATGCGCCCCCGCCCTCTTTTTGGCAGAGGTAGGGGTCATATGTACCCTCCTACACTCAATTCATTTGTCTCAGAAGGGGAAAAAGTTAAAGCTCAGCTTTGGTTTCTGGCCCAAGTTAGGGAGCCTAGAAAGGTGAGCCTTGGTCCATCTTTGGCAGAATGAGCCCCACAGATGGGATAATAAGGCACGACCCTGGCTCTGGAGGTCAGGGAGTCTGAGGCAAACAGCTAGGGCCAAATTCTGAAGAATAAGGAATGTGAGTTGTAATTGCCACCCCCAGAGCTGAGGCAGGCCTCCAAAGCAATAGAAAGGACAACTTAGAATAACAGAGGGAAAATAAGTCCATCCCCCCTCTAACAAAGGATATACCAACCTCCCCTCTACCAGGGGATAGGCTGGTTAGAGTTTGGTTAAAGGCAACTGGGTGACAAAGAAGCAGGGGATTGGGACATAGAAGAACTCTCTCCTTGTGCTTTCTCCCCAGGGCTTAAGTGGTCCTCTGGGGAGGACAGGCTAGTTCCTTGGCTTTATGCGTTAATCTGAGGGGCAGCAGGGACAATGGATCAGTCATTCTTACGATGGTTGTTACTGAGGACAGGGTGGCCGTTGGCTAGGGGCCGGCTCTTTGCTCCTCCCCCGGCTACAGCCTCCTCCCCCTCTGAGCTCTCCGTTTCTTCCCGGTCACTGCGTTCATCCTCTACCAGCTGTGGAAAGGGAAAAGAAGGGTTACATGCTGTCCTCAAATGCTTAAGGAATGCCTCTCTCAGCAGGCTTGTCTTGCTGTACCCAGGGCCCCACAGTAGTTTCTTAGCAGGATGCCTGCTCATATGGGAGTCTGGGCTGTTTCTAGAGTTGAAGGGTGTAGGGGCCTACAGAGCAGTCACCTTTCCAGTTATGAACTTGTGGGCCATGCGCAGAATGAGGTAGGCCCAGAAGATATGCAGCAGCTGTAGCACTCCCATCATGGAATTGAAGAAGTAGTAGCCGAAGAAGGCAGGATAGAGCTCCAAGGGGTAGACCACCGTGCAGTGCAAGATCCTGCATCAGGAAAGGAGAGACAGAACTGGAAACACACAGAGGAGACGGAGGAGGCGGCAGGGATGAGAACAGATAAGGGAAGAGGCAAGACTCCTGATTCCTTGAGGACAGGAGTATAGACTGGCCTACTCACCAGAAGGGCAGGATGACCAGTCGGGTAATGATGAAGACGATGGCGAAGACGATGAAGATGTTGTTGCAGGTGTTTTTCCATCCCGCATAGTTAAACATCTTGGCTGACTGTACAGATAGCCCCCGTCCATCATCATGGGCTCCTGACTCTCCCATA
Source organism: Mellivora capensis (assembly GCA_004024625.1). Taxonomy (NCBI): domain Eukaryota; kingdom Metazoa; phylum Chordata; class Mammalia; order Carnivora; family Mustelidae; genus Mellivora; species Mellivora capensis. Next base: position 20,877 of record PISX010023394.1, read on the forward strand.
TACATTTATATATACACTGGCTCTGTGACCCCACCGCCTTGGTCCCAGGAAGGTTAGGCCCTCCCACACACCACCACCACCCCCAAAAAAGGGAGAGGGACAGGAGAACCCGCACTGGACTCTCTAGATTTGAAGAAATGCCCAGCAAGCCTGACCTCTAGCAGGTAGTCAGAAGAGTCATGCAGAGCCATGATCAAAGTCCCTGCTCGGATGTAATTGGCAAACCAGGAGAAGCTGATGAGAATGATGGTTGCCACGTGGTGGATGATCTGTTCCTTGAAATCCTGCAAAGAAGATGCAGGCTCCAGGGGACTTTTTCCTGTTCCCCAGCCCCTACTCTAATCCTACTTCTTTCCCCTTCCACCTAGTTCCCCTTAACCCACAGTTCCATCCAAATACCCAGAAATCAAAGAGAAAGGCTTGCCATCCCGGGGCTTTGTTTTGGCTCCTAGGCTTAGGGGCACAGCTCCCTGACCTACCTTTCGCTTGACATCAGAGGCAATGCTGAAGAGCAGCGACCAGTAAAAAGAAAGTTCAATCATGTAGTACCAATACTGGGAAGGGATGGTGCTCTGGGAGAGAGGAGAGAAACAGAAAGGTGAGGGACCCTGAACAAGACCTGAGGGTCCCACCTGTCCGACCCAGCCCTTCTAGCCCTTGTTTAGCACCATGACTGCAGTGCCTTCTGCCATGTGTCCCAGAGATCTCTTCACAAAGGTGTACATGTCCTAGTCCTGTCCTACCTTGATTCTCTTAATCACCCCAGATAAGGAGTCAGGACCCCATCTCATACCTGTATGGGATATCCCTCCCAAACCTTCTTCATGTCATAGAACCAGGGTTTCTGCAGAGAGACGGTGAGAGGTTAAAAGAGGAGGGGCCCACACTCTATGGCTTCACACCACCTTGACAGAAAACCTGCTCCCACCTCCCAGGAACCCTGCACTCACATCCACGATGACGGCCATGCCAGCAATGAACGCAATCAGGTAAAAGGTGAATCTCCAGCTGGAAGAGGAAGCAGAAAGGATGAGGAGAGTGGCTGGGAGAGTGGCACAGCCCTCCAACCACTCCCAAGTGCTTGGAGATCTCCCTCTCAAGAGTATCATTAATATCCAAATTCGCGGGGTGCCTGGGTGGCTCAGTGGGTTAAAGCCTCTGCCTTCGGCTCAGGTCATGGTCTCAGGGTCCAGGGATCGAGTCCCGCATCGGGCTCTCTGCTCGACGGGGAACCTGCTTCCTCCTCTCTCTCTCTGCCTGCCTCTCTTGACTACTTGTGATCTCTGTCTATCAAATAAATAAATAAAATCTTTGGGAAAAAAAAGTCCAAATTCGCCTCCTCACCAGGGCACCTCTCCCTGCACACAGCCGTGGCCCACCCCTCTGAGCAGGACATCAGACCTTCCTCTGCCACCGAGCTTCTCCTGCCCCAACCTCCCCTACCTGGCTTCTCGGAACTTCTTGAGGAGACTGGGCCGGTCCTGGTTGCGGCGGCGGCGGAACCAGCGCTCTACCTGGCGGCCAGAGAGCCCACTCTGCCGCGACAGGAGCTCTACCTCTGCCTGGGTGTCATGAAGAAGCCCAGTACGGTCAACTGTAGAACTCGACAGCACCCCCATCCTCCCGCCACCGCCTCCCAGCAAGAACCTGGATCAGTACCACTGCCCTCTCCTCTCGTCACCTGCCCACGTGGCGTTGCAACCTGCGCCCTCCCCCAGCAGCACCCAGCAACTCCCAGAGCAGGGCCTGCGGCTCGCACCTGTTTGGGCTGCTTGCCACTGGTTAGGTAGAAGTGCTCCAAGGTGGGGTTGGCTGGTGCCCGAAGCCGAGTTTTCTCCTTTACGTTCAGGAGGGCGGCCAGTGGTGTAGCCACATAACTGAGGAAGGGAGAGCAGTGAAAAGGGTCTGTCTCCTTTAAAGCACCTCAGTTTCTTGGTAGCCCCTAAGCTGGGAGGGGAAAGGACTGCAAGCTCAGGCAACTTTATCCTGGGCCTCAGTTTCCCGGCAACTCCCTCTTTGGCCTCCTTCGGCTGCCCAAAGCTGACAAAGCTGCCTGTGTTCACGAGTGACCAGGCAGAGTGGAGAGGGAGAACAAATAACCATTGAAGGAAAGGGCCTGGGGGTGCTGAGCCCTCAGGAAGACAATGCTGCGTTCAGTGGGGGGCACACAGTAGGCAGGGATCTGGGTGGCCAGAACAGCGGGGTCTGGGACCAATTAAACAGCAAGAGACAAACTTGAAGTGTGAGAAACTGTGGCTGGCACCCAAGGCAGGCATGGGGGAAGGTTGGTATGCTCACAGCTCAAAGTAGTATCGAACAATGAGGAAGAGCAAGGCCAGGGGTAGTGTGATGTAGAGGTCTGAGGCTTTGGCGTAGACACGTCCATCCCGGTCTTCTAGATCAGCCCAAGTTAAGTTCACAGGCAGCCACAGCCGTTCCCACCAGAAGTAGTCATACAAGGTCTGGAGCATCCTGAGTGAGGAGGGGGGAAGTCAGAGGGCATCACAGGGGGCAGCTATGGGGGAAGAGAAAGATGACAGACTCAAGCCCTGGAGTCTGGTCCCAGCCACATGGTGTTGGGCGAATCAGTTTCCTTGTCTGTAATATGGTGGCTTTCAGTTCTAACATTTACCATTTACTGCAACTGAAGATGCTGCTGGCGACCCCCAGGAGTCCCAGTTCTCTAGAACTAAAAACCTTGGGGTCTCCCCGTCACTTTGCTACCCCAACAGGGAAGACAGGCAGGATCTGGCCCTGGAAGTTGTTACAATCTGAGTAAAACCGGAGGCACCTTCTCCCCAGCCCCCACGCTCCAGCTACCCCTAGTCCCTCAAGCCAACCCACAGTTAGAAGCCTCCATGCCAAGGAAGCCCAAAAACAGATTGCAGGGCTAAAGCAAACCCTACCTCCTCCTTCCCTACAACCCATCTGGGCCAGCAGGTCTCTGGGGAAAATTAAGCCAGAGTAAAGCAAAATTATGTCCCTAAAAGATGCTGAGCTCCAGGACAATCAGTGAACATCAAACTATTCCACCTGAGATTAACACCCCATGCCAAGCCATCCAATTCCTGCACATAAGGTAGAAGAACTATCTGAAGCATCTTTTCAAAAACAAAGTGAAGGCAAGGCTGTAAAGAATTAGGGATTGGGGTGGGGGGGCGGCGCCTCAGTGGCTCAGTCATTAAGCATCTGCCTTTGGCTCACGTCATGATCCCAAGGTCCTGGGACTGAGCCCTGCATGGGGCTCCCTGCTCAGCGGGAAGCCTGTTCTCCCTCTCCCACTCCTCCTGCTTGTGTTCCCTCTCTCGCTGTGTCTCTCTCTGTCAAAAAAATAAAATCTAAAAAAAAAAAAAAAAAGGATTAGGGATTCATGGACAGACAATGGAATCAGAAGATCAAGACATCTGGTGGAAGTAAGAGCTATTTATTAAGGCTCATCCATAAAATAGTAACTAGTCTGCAGGGGAACACCTATCACAAGGACTCTCAGCTCAGGGAAAAGCTGTTGCTTCCCATCTCCCCCCTCCTCCCCAGGGTCCACTGGGAGGCACTGACCAACCCCCAGCCACTTGGATACTGGAATGAGGGAGGGTACAGACCTCCTTTGAGGTTCCCTCTAAAGGCATTGTCTGGTGCTCCTGCGGGGGAGAGCAGTTGCTGGGAGCTGAGAGCAGCACCAAGATGGTCCTACAGAGTCAGTGATGCCAATAACCAACAGAATGCTTGGCAGTCCTGGGACTCAGAACGCCAGTGGGATGACAAAGGCAGATGTTTCTGGGCCACCTAGCCCTCATCCTCTCAGGAGGGAAGAGAGGTGCTGGTATTCAGGCTGGCATGGAACTAAAAGCTGAGGCAGAAGGTGGTCTCCTACCACCCGGAGGGAAGAGAGTGGGGAGACTGTTCTCCACCAGGAACTGGAGACCAGTTGGTGCCACTGGCTGAAGGCTGGTCAGATCCCAGCTGAGCTGGGCTGGTCCTTGCCTGCTCTTCCCATGGCTCCGCCCACACCCACCACAGCACTTGCGAAATCCCTCTCAGAAATCTCTCAGCCTGTCACGGGTCAGTATTCCAGCTCAAGGACTTTACCCTCTTGTCCCCACTCCTGGTCACTGCTCTCGGATGAAGTCAGAGGTCAGCACTGACAATAAAGGAGCTTCAGCTCCACCTTCCCCCAGTAACACTCATTCACACACACACTCTCTCTCTCATTCTCTCTCTCCAGGCTCAGCTCCCGAGGGCACTGCCCCTTCCCCCTCTACCTTAGCCAGAATAAATATTTAATTAGTTAAAGAGATGGAAGCCTTTTGAACTGAACAAAATTAAACATACTTCTCCACGGTGGAACTTTCCCCACACAACCAAGTGCACAACACACTCTCATAGAGAAAGTCGAGCAGAGAAGGAAAAGACAGAATGCCTCGATGTGCTAGCATGCCTCCTGGTCCAGCTTGTCCTTCCCACCTTTCTAGCTTAGCTAGACTGGGGGTGGGGAAAGATATCTGATGTGTCCCCTGGGCTCCACATCTCTTGGAGCCCACCTTGTCCTCCACTGAGATCCAAAGCCAAAAGTATACAGACAGGCCTGGATGTCGGGCCCCATCCCCACCCTGGTCAGTGGAAACTGGCAGGAAGCTTCTCTGTCAGGGACATTTTGAGGATTAAAGATTCAGAGAGCTGGCTGGGGTCCCAGAGGGTGTGAGTGGGGCCCCTCTCCCTGACTCCTGGCACCCAGGATTGTCTTCCCCTGGTCTAAACCTACAAAGAAGGTGAGGAGCTGGAGAAGTTAGCAGAAAAAGGGTCAGGGAGTGGTCGAGGGCAAGCACCAGGATAGGGCCACTATCTCAACCCCAAGACAAGACGACACCCGTCTACCCTTCCCATCCCAAGCAGGGAGAGCCAGAGAACATGGTGTGTCTGCAGCTCAGAAATGCAGATTAATGGGGGCTCTCTCATACCTGGGTTGCAGGCTTTCTGTGACCACAGCCCTCCCTTGCTGCCCAGTAATTCCATTAGCAGAGCAAAGCTACCCCATCCCTGCCCACTGTTCCCCACCCCCAGGGCCTAGCCCAGCAGGGAGAGGCACCCGATTCAACGATTCAACTGGGTCAGGGCTTCTGACTCAACACAGCGGGGGGCAGGGAGGACAAGAGGGGCTCCCAGCAGTCTCGCTTACACACCCCCACAGAACCAACAGGTTCACTCCCGAGGCAGCTCTGGTGGCTTCTTGGCACCAGTGCACCAAGCCAAGCACAGGATCCCATAAACAAAAGGCCGGGGCAAGAAGACAAGATGTGAACTGGGCATAGGAAAGACAACCCTGCTTTTCTGGCCAGTCGGCCCTCAGGGTAGGTATTTGATTTTCTGATGGAGAAATTACACCTACAGATACTTTCCCATTCACAGAATGTACTCACCCCACACATGGAGAGACAACAGAGTTTGTGTGTCTTGTGTGTGTCTCTCTCTCCTCTCTCACACACACACCTGCCTCAGAGACACAGACGCCACTCTCTGAGGCACAGGCTGGACAGGGGCCAAGAGAGCAGGGATTTCATGGGCATTGGATTACCAGGAACTTGCCTAGGGCTCTGCCCAGCCCCCACTCTCTGCCCCATCTCTTGACTGACCCCTCCCAACCCCTCAGAGCGGGATGTAAAGAGGGGCAGAGCCCTTTACAAGGCTCTGGGGGCTTATAAACCCAGAATGCTGAGAGAGTGGAGGTCCGTGAGGAAGGGATCTCACAGACTCAACACGAAAATAGTCCTGCGGGTCTCTCAGAGCTTGAAGAAATAATTGAGGAAACCAGGATCAGCAAAGGAAGAAAGATGGACAAACACGATCCCACAGGCTTCCAGCTGCCACTGAAGCCTGAGGGACTACAAAAAAAAGGGGGAGGATCCGAGTAGTCTTCTTGTTGAAAACTTTCTTTTGGCAACAGCACAGAAGCAACTAGAAGGCTGCAGCACAGCTGAAGCCAACAGGAGGTGTGTCATTGCTCCAGGCAGCCGTGTAGGTCCCCAAATTTAGCATGTCTGGGCTGCCTCACTAGAGGCCTCAACACACCCAAATACTGAATGTGACTAGAGCCTCCAGGGGCAGGGAGAGGCCGGCAGGTTAAAGAGGCAGAGCAGGGGCAGTGCTGAAGAGCACAGTAAAGGATCCCAGGCTCCTGGCCAGTGTCAGGGAGGCGAGGAGGCCCTGCCTCCAGGGGGAAAGCTGGCCAGAGGCCCCAGTGAAGGGAGTGGGCTATGGGGTACCAAGGGAGACAAGGAATTCCCTTTAGAACAGAGAATCTGTACAGGTCACTTTATGATTAGGGCCAGAGAGACAAGGCTATGACAAGTGCTTATCCCTAGGAGCCCCATCACAAGTGCCACCCACATTTAGACCCAGTCACCTGGACTTTGGTATTGGGCAGCGACCCCTACAACACAGACGTGGGAGTGACTGCCTGTTGGAGGCCTTCCCAGATTCATTTCCCTGTGAAGAAGGGCTCACTTCATTCCTTGGGATCCTCAGAACCCCCTGAGTACTGAGTCTAGGAACTCAGGTAACTAAGCCCAGGTTGTGATGCCAGGAGCCTGGCTCGGGGAGACAGAGAAACCCCCAAGCTAAGGCCAAATATTAGTGCCACACACCTGCAATTAACCTACTTGCCAGAGAGCCTCCGGGCCGGTAATTAACAAGCTGTGGCCCAGAAAACCAGTTTTGCCAGCGGCTTCCCCCCTCTTCACCCCAGCCACATACACCCCATAACGGTATAGGAGCCTTAGCCTTGGGGGGCCGGGGCAGACACTCAGAGCCGCTCCTTCCTGTTTCCCGTTAAGCACATGGACGCTCTGACCTCGCTCCCGGAGTGGGCACAGTGGGCCGGTCCGAAGAAAACGCGGCAGGACCCTCCCCGCCCTCCTACTCCAGCCATGGGACCCGTGCAGGCCAGGAGCGACGCCGCGGGCCCACTGCCAGGCTGGGGCTCTCGCGCAAATGGTCACCAAGCTCCTCTCCCCAACAAAGGGGGCGCCTGTGGCTCGGGCCCTCCGCGAGCAGCCCCGGGCCCCTACCTGTTGCCAGCAGGGCTTGCCTCGCCGGGCTGGGGCAGCGCGCCCCACAACGCCGAGGCGCCCGGCCAGCCTGCCCTCGGGCGGCACTGGCGGCCCGGCCGCTCCCGCGAGGCGCTCCGGCCCGCCCTCCCCCAGGCCCGCCGCCATGAGCGCGCCGGGCACAGGCCCCCGAGCCCGCGGCCGCCGCCCCCCCCGCCCCCCGGCCGCCCCGAGCCCGCGCCCCGCTCCCTCTGCCCTTGTCGCCCCCCGCTCGCTCCGCAGCCTGGGCCCTCTCCGCGGAGCCGCGTCGGAGCCGCCCCCACTTCTCCCAACTTTTCCGCGGCCGCTCCCCGCCCCACCCCTGCGCGTAGCGCCCGCGGCTCCCAAGCTGGGGTCCCGACTCACTCGGCGGCGGCGGCGTCGCGGACCTGGCCGGGCCGGGAGCCGCTGCTCCGTCTCTCCTGGCGTCCGTGGAGCTCCGGCCCCCCTCCCACTCCGGACTGGCTCGGCTCGCTCCTCTCCTCCCCCTTCCGCCCGCCCGCTCCCTCCCTCCTTCCTCCTCCGCCCGCCGAGCCCAGCCGAGCCGCGTCCGAGCCCAGCCCGGGAGAGCAAGGCCGCGAGCGGGCCAGGAACCGGGAGGCTGGGCGTGGGCCTGCGGCCCGGCGACGGCAAGGGAAAGGAGGGAGGGCAGCGGGGCCCGGGCCTCTGCGCGGGGCGGCCGCACCCAGCCCCAGCTCCCTGCCGCCGCCCCTTTCCCGGCTCTGGGACCCGCGCCCTCGCTGGCCAGCCCCGCGGCCGCGCCCACTGTAATCTCGGCACCTGGAGAAGCCCCCAAGGAGCGAAGGCAGTGAGGGAGCCCGGCGGCCACTCTGGGCTCTCCGCGGCCCTGGGGGACAGACCCTCGAGATGCCCGGCGAGGAGCGGCCGAGCGCCTGCCGCACCCTCCCGCCCCCAACTGCGGTCGGCGACTTCAGCCCTGCTGCGGCCCCCAGTTCCCCCCGCCCGACCGATTGCCACACTTCCCACCTCTAGCTTCACTGAGCCGCGGAGGGAGGACGGCGCCCGGGCTTCGGGCGAGCGAAGCCTGGGGGAGTCCTTTCCGAGTGCGCTGCGCCCAGGCCGAGCTTCCCTCCCGGCCTGACCCAGGCAGTGGACCCTCGTGATTCCCTTGCCCGTCCCTGCGAGGTCCCCCACTCCATCCCCAACACAAAACCCTCGTTTCCACCCAAGTATGTAAAACCTTCCCGCAGCTGCACACCTAACCCGCCATAGTTCTCTGAAAGAGTCGACTGCCAACTTTTGTTTTGTAAAATGTATCTGAGTTTGCCATCTACAGTTTTTCCCTCTTCTAATTCATAGTTTTAAGATGTCTTTTGTAAAACTGGCATTTCAGGAAGATGCGACATTCTCCTAAAAAACTGACCTGGATGTGGCTAGGATGTATTTGAAAGTTTGTTTAGAAAGAGAGCTGGAGGGACCCCTGGGTGGCTCAGTTGGTTAAGCAGCTGCCTTCGGCTCAGGTCATGATCGAGTCCCACATCAGGCTCCTTGCAAGGCAGGGAGCCTGCTTCTCCCTCTGCCTCTGCCTGCCACTCTGTCTGCCTGCCACTCTGTCTGCCTGTGTGCGCTCTCTCTGACAAATAAATAAAATCTTTAAAAAAAAAAAAAGAAAAAAAGAAAGAAAGAAAGAGAGCTGGAGTTTAATCCACGTAGGGGTAACTTCATTTTTTACCTCGATAAAATGTTGGTATTTTTGTTCTGTCACAGTTAGAATCTCGGACAGTAGCTTCTTTCATGGTTTATCTGGTCAAGTTCAGGTGTTTTGATAGCTCTCAGGAAGGAGAGGACCTCCCCACTATGCCAGTTGAGAGCTTGGCCCTCACCTAAGGCTCTTTCTTTCTTTTTTTTTTTTTTTTTT
>PISX010023395.1:0-29848 GCA_004024625.1 Mellivora capensis
TTAATACCAGGAAAGTCTCTAGCACAGGCCTGGCCCTATTATGTGCTCCATAAATGTCCCTTCCCACCCTCCCACCACCCCCTCTAATCTTTCTGTGATGGAGTCTTGCCATTTACTTCTTTAAAGCCTTTAGGGAGTCAGAAATAATGAGGTCTAAAGCTAACGTTATAAAAACATCTAAGAAAAAAATGTTGAAAGACTCCAATATTCAGCATTTGAATATATCTTAGCTGCTATCTTCTCACAGAGCATTCATAGAATTCTCATAGCTCTTCAGTGTAATGATTAACCAAAAAATCCTGGTAATCTTATGGGGGATAAGTCCCAAGCCATGTGAACGGAGGCTGGATCACTGCCATGGTTACAACTACTGTGTAACCACTATCTGTCTGGTGGGTCAACACACTGGGTCCGGGGTCCTTCAGGGTGGTGGGGTTTTAGAGGGAGAGGGGTCTTGGTTCAAATTGCTGCTCTGCCATTTTCTGGCCCTGAAGAGTGCAATTCCCTTCATGCCTCTCATTGGATTTATTAATCTATATGATTTAGATAATCAAATCATCAACTTCCTATGGTTATTACAAGGATCCAACGAATTAAAACATGTCTTAGAAGAGTAACATATAGAAGGTATTCGGTAAATGTTGGCTGTTACTGTTCTGATTCAAGATGGTCATGCTGTCCCACTTTATTTCCTTCATAATGAGACTGGAGATGCTTTAGTAAACAAACTAGAGAATTTTAATTATAAAGACGTTATTATTTTCCCATTTTGATATTTCTCAATGACTTTATATGTATGAAATTGAACACTTTCCAAAAAGCTTTTTAAAATAAAAAATTCCTTCACAGTACTTGCATTATCATGATCGTAAATGACTTTCAGTAGAATCGCTTTAAAAAAAAACCTAGACAATCTTGTCTTCAATATTATAAAGATTAAATCTAAAAAAGGTAAGAAAACAAAGAACTGTTGATGTCTACTTTTCTGGTAAATGAAATTTATAGCTGCAATTTCTTTGGGGTATCTGGATTTCATGCATGTGTAATGTTATTCCGCACAAATATAAGTAATCATTGCCAGAGAAACAAAATTCTCACTGTGCATATATCAAACAATCTTGTGTATTTCTACAAATTAAATAGCATACATAACTCTGAGAAGTAACAAAGCAACTGGAAATGTAAATATGTATATGATTCTACTAAAAAAGAATCAGACTTACAAAATCTCATCAGACGGCCCCGAAGAAACGCTGTCCCCTCTCACTGCTTATTTGCTTTTGTACTCGAGGGCATCTTAATACACTTGAACTCCCCATGCGTTCTCTGTCAGGGTTTCATAGGGTTTGTGAACCTGACAGATATCCTAATTTTCAAAAGATTCGTGTAAGAAGACTTCGCGGCGGGACTGCCTGAATCAGCCAAGTAACCCTAAAAGATAAAAGACCAGTAAGAAATCTCTGATTTTTCCAGGTCTCTCTCTCACTTTACAATTCTGACTTTGTTTGTTCTTTCAGAATCCTAGCTCTTTTTACCTTGTGTTATTTATTTATGTCCCCTTCCTACCTGTGCTACCAAATTGTGAACTTGCTGAGGGCTCACAGTAGAGCAGATGACCTTATACAGACTGGCCATCTATAAAAGTTCCAAAAATGAGAAAGTTTTTGTTTTTTTTTTAAAGATTTAATTTATTTATTTGACAGAGAAAGAGAACAGAAGCAGGCAGAGAGGCAGGCAGAGGGAGAGGGAGAAGCAGGTTCCCTGCTGAGCAGGGAGCCTGAGGGGGGGCTCGATCCCAGGACCCTGGGATCATGACCTGAGCCGAAGGCAGCTATTGGACCCACTGAGCCACCCAGGCACCCCAATGAGATAGGTAAGTAACAAAGCCTTACTGGAATTACTGACTAAGCCAGAATTAAACCAGTCTCCTGAGACTTCGTTTACATTGTATTTCACTCACTCACTCACTTACTCATAATTCATTCATTCACCATTCATTCATTCACCATTCACCATTCACCATTCATTCTTTCATTCATTTATTTGCGCAACGTACTGGATGCCTACCAGATGCCGAATACTATTCTAGGCACTTGGAATACATCCGTGAACAACAACAACAACAAAAAGCAAAAGCCAAAGCAAATCAAAACAAAAATCCATGGCCACACGGAGCTTACTTTTCCGTGGAAGAAAAATAACAATTGGGACACCTGGGTGGCTCAGTTGGTTAAGCGGCTGCCCTCGGCTCAGGTCATGATCCCAGCGTCCTGGGATCGAGTCCCACATCGGGCTCCTTGCTCAGCAGGGAGCCTGCTTCTCCCTCTGCCTCTGCCTGCCACTCTGTCTGCCTGTGCTCACTCTCTCTCTCTCCCTCTCTCTCTGACAAATATATAAATAAAATCCTTTAAAAAAAAAAGAAAAATAACAATAAAGAGTAAACAACAAATGTAGCTTTTCTTGATATAACAGGGACTCCATTTTCTTTTCAAAACCACAGCATACCTAGGAGAAATGCCTTTCCCCTCTCTTTAAGTCTCAAAGCAAACTTTATCAAAGCCAGTGTCATTGTGAGGTAGTAAACAAAATGGCATTTGTTTGCAATGTCTGAGGAGTGGGTGTGGCGTCCAACACAACATTCGACCCAAACTAAATCTGAAATCCTGGCGAACAGATGCCCCAAGCGGTCTTCTTTGTATAGTTTTTCTTAAGGGAATTTGCCAGGCACTATTCTGAGTGCTTTATATATACATTAACAGGACAGCTCTGTGAACTAAGTGACATTACCAACCTCACTCAACAGCTGAAGAGAATAAAGCACAGGGCGCCTGGATGACTCAGTGAGTTAAAGCCTCTTCCTTCCGCTCAGGTCATGATCCCAGGGTCCTGGGATAGAGCCCCACATCGGGCTCTCTGCCCAGCAGGGAGCCTGCTTCCCCCTCTCTCTCTGCCTTCCTCTCTGCCTACTTGTGATCTCTGTCTGTCAAATAAATAAATAAAATCTTAAAAAAAAAAGACAGAGAGAGAGAGAGAGAGAGAGAATGAAGCACAGAGAAGCTCAGTATATTGCCCGGGGTCACACAGCTGGTGAGCGCTGGGATTTGAGCCAAGGCAGTTTTCTCTAGGGTCTATGCCCTTATCCACTAACAAACTAACTTCTCATGACTCCACCAGCAAACACTCGGATCAAACTCCAATCAAATAGACAATGTATCATTTTTGTATATAAGATATACCGTCACAGAAACACTGGAAAGTTTCTCTGCACTCACGCTGCAATGGGTGAAAGGTTAACTCAGGAAATGACCAGGGTTGGAAGGATCTAAGTCTATGAGTTAAGGAAAATGATCGATTTTACTGTCAGGGCGGGGAGTTGGTGGGAACGCAGGAATTTCTGGTATTCAAAACTGGATGAGGTGCCATTTCCCCATATCTGGGTGTTTCCTCCTAACCTTCCCTCTTACTAATCATCACCACCCATGATGTCATCTACGTTCTTATCTTGTTTGTAGTCTATACCCCAAGCCAGAGCACAAGCTCCATGAAGGCAGAATTTCTCTCTATGTGGTCTCCCGCGGTATCTCCTTGCCAAGAATGGCACCTGCCGCATAGTAAGGCACTCAATAAAAATTCTCCATTAAATGGAGAAATTTAATGGTAATCTTCCAACTGTAACTTTATTACAGTCACCAACTGAAAAAAGAGAGGAAGAGAAGAAAGATCATAAAATGCAAAAGTCTGCCTTTACTGTTTTGAGTAATTAGGTGAAAAGCTTTGGTAGGGGATAAAGTCTATAAGGATTGGTTAAAAGAAAAGTTCGGGATGTTCATCTATGCATTGGACTTATTCACTGGGTAAAAGCTGTAATCCTGATTTTGGCCCACTAAACAAGACCTCCTTTGAAATATTTTTATTTAGCTACATTCTTTTTCCAGTCATAAATGTTTCATGATGCATATATGCACTCTGATCCTTCTATTTTAACTCTCTTAGGAATAAAGAAAGTGGTCTTTCTAAAGTTCCTCCTACACCCATCTCTGCAAACTGGAATATTATCCAAACGCTTTATCCATGGGAAAGGTGGGTTCTTAGGGACTCTTGAAGAGTCTATATATAGACTGTGATAATGTGATAATACTTTCGTACTGCAGGTAGGCATTAGAAGAATAAAAGGAAAAGAAAGATAAAAACAACACTTAGCAGGGGTGCCTGGTGGCTCCCCAGTCATTGTGGGTAACTGACTTCTTGGTTTGGGTTCAGGAATGGGATCCAACCCCACATTGGGCTCTGGGATCCATGAGGAGTCTGCTTGCCCCTCTTCCTCTGCCCCTTGCATAGGCACTCTCTCTCTCTCTCTCTCTCAAAATAAATAAATAAAAATAAAAATATTAAAACACACACACACAGCAGTGATCTTCTCCCCAGCGCTATTCTACATTACCGCTTTTTAATTTCTCTGGAAGCTGAAGACATCAATTGTATCTGCTTGAAAGTTTGTTGTTGGTAATGGGCAAGTGAACTCAAACTCAACAGTGGCTGCGTGTATGGGTAAAATATGAATTTAGAGGAAATACATACGTAATTAAGGAAACACTTACACAATCTGAGCCCCTGAAATAAATCAGGAAGCCTTAATGAGATTTTAGTCAGTTGTTTTCCTACACGATCTTTTCCGTCTACATGCCACATAGCTTCCTTACTTTTTTTCCTTTTTAACAGAACAGACATTGGAGGTACACAAGCTGCAGGCAGAAACCAGTGGAGAAGGATGGGAAGCTGCCCAGAAGGGGTGAGGTGGGTTTCATAAAATGGGTATGGCCAAAATGAATTCCGTGTGGTTTATAACTATTATCTACATCGAGCTTTACTAACCACCAAGAGTAGGTTCCAAAGCCAAATATTCTCAGGGTGTAAAAACCAGGCTTTACATTTACCCAAGAGCTAAAAATAGGTATTCGGATTTGCAGGGCCCTTCTGCAGCTGCAAAAGAGCCTTCATCCATCAGAGAAAGACATTCTACTACTTTCTCGCTTATAGTCCCATCATTTCATATGTGTGGAATCTTACAGAGGTGGACTCTTAAAATAATGACTCTCGCTACTACTATTAGAAACTAAATATATAGGAGAATCGCTTCCAAATTCCAGCAAATGCACCACTTATTTTAAATTAAGAAATACGTCATTTTAAAAATATATCCTGCATAATGAAAGATTTCTGATAGCTTCTTAGAGTTCCCTGAGATGAGGTTTTGTGAAGTCTTTTCCTTGAGGTAAAATTTACATTGCACAGATGTTAAATGTAAAATTCGTTGTGTCTTGGAAAATGCACACAGTCCTGTAACGATCTTCTCAACTAAAATATAAAACATTTCCATCACCCCAGAAATTCCCTTGTGCCCCCTTTGCAGGTCAATCCCCAACCCCCCCATAAGCAACCATTGTTCTAATTTCTTTTAAGATTTTATTTACTTATTTATTTAGAGCAATCACGAGCAGGTGGAAGGGCAGAGGGAGGGGGAGAAGGATAGAGAATTTCAAACTGACCTGAGCTGAACCCAGAGCCCGATGTAGGGCTCCATGTCACATCCCTGAGATCAGGACCTGAGCTGAAACCAAGAGTTGGAATCTTAACGGACTGAGCCTCCCAGGCACCCTGCAGCCAGTGTTCTAATTGCTACACCACAAATTAGCTGTGCCTTTTTTGGAAACTCACATAAATGGATTCATATAGGATTCAGTCTTTTGTACCTGGCTTTACTTAATGGTTTTGAAAATCAACCATGTGGTTGCCGTGTGAATATTTCATTCCTTTTTATTGCTGAAGTGTGTTCCACTGTATGAACATATCACAATTTATGTTTATTCTTCTATTAAGGAAAATAGTAAAAATTGTGGATATAATGTATGAAGCCATTATGAATATTCTTATAGGAATGTTTTCTGTGGACACATGTTGTTTTTCTTGGTTGAATACTTACTGGATCACAGACTAGATGGACCTTCAACTTTTTAAGAAGCTGCCAAACTCCTTGGCCCAATGTGCATCTCTTGGCAAACCATGTTTATTTTAAAAATTTCACATTTAAAACTGTTCACATTACACATTACATCTACTGCATAGATATATAATTGATTCTTCATAAAGATTATTTATTTATTTATTTATTTGAGATTGAGAGAGAGAGAGAGTGAGCAGGGCACAGTGAGAGGGAGAAGCAGGCTCCCTGCTGAGCAGGGAGCCCCAATGTGGGGCTCGATCCCAGGACCCTAGAAACATGATCTGAGCCAAAAGCAGACGCCTAACTGACTGAGCCACCCAGGCATCCTTAAAATTGATTCTTATATACTGACCTAGAATTCTGAAAACGTGATAAATTTATTTGTTACAGCAGTTGATTTGTATATCGTTCAAAAACTTCTAAAAATCAATCATGTCATCTATAAATATAGACAGCTTTTTACTTCTCATTTTCCCTTCCCTTATTTTCCCCTTACTTTCCTTATACATACATACATACATACATATAAATAAATTTTCTTTGGCTAGGGTCTCCAGCACAATGAATATAAGTGGGCAGAATGAACATTCCTGTTTATTCTTGTACCTTTGTATATAATGTATCATTTTCCTGTGGTTTTTACTTGATACTTAGCAATATTACTATGATGAGCTTAAGTGTGTGTTTGATTGATTTATCAGAGCTGAGTTTGTTGATGTGTAGGGTAATGTTTTTCACAAATTTAGGGAATTTTTGGCCATCATTTCTTCAAATACTGTGTCTGCTCCATTTTGCTCTCACCAAAGTTATTTTTTTCCTCTGCTTTTCATGACATATAATTTCTGCTGATCTGAAATCAAGTTAATAGACCCCATCTTCAGTCTCCAATCTGTTGGTAAGCCTACCCAGTGAATTTTTTTTTCATTTCTAGTTCTAGAATTTTTCAGTTCTAGAATTTCCATTTGGTTGTTTTAAGTTTTCATTTTCTCTTTTGATATTCCTTATTTACCCATTCATTATTACCATCTTTTCCTTTACATTCTTTAACGTATTTATAAAAGCTGTTTAAATGTCCCTTCCTGCCAATTCATATCCATGTCACCTCAGTGACTATTTCTATTCATGACTTTTTCTCTTGATTCCTGACCACATTTTCTTGTTTCTTCACATGTCTAGTGAAAATTTGCATCATATACTAGGCATTGCCAATGACATATTAAGAAGATCTGAATTGTTTTCTTCCTCTGAAGACTGTAAATCTTTGTTCTACTGGCTGATAACATTATGAAGCATTGCTTTTGCATTTTTTTTCTAATTTACTAGTTTCTCTTTTTTTTTTTTTTTTAGATTTTATTTATTTATTTGGCAGACAGAGATCACAAGTAGGCAGAGAGACAGGCAGAGAGAGAGGAGGAAGCAGGCTCCCTGCAGAGCAGAGAGCCCAATTCGGGGCTTGATCCCAGGACCCTGAGACAATGACCTGAGCTGAAGGCAGAGGCTTTAACCCACTGAGGCACCCAGGCACCCCTGCTTTTGCATTTTTTTAAGGAAAGGTTTGTTTCAGTTTTTACCCTTACTTTAGGATGAATCCTTAGTCTTGGATTTAGACTTGACTCCTAAGGCTTAGCTCTTCTAGAGATTTAATAGAATTTTTAAAAAGATTTTATTTATCTGCGAGAGAGAGAGAAAACACAAATGGGGGGGCGGGGAGAAGAGAGAGGAAGAGGGAAAGTATCTCAAGCAGACTCCATGCTGAGCGTGGAGCCCATTATGGGGCTTGATCTCATGACCCTGAAATCATGACCTGAGCCAAAATCAAGAGTCGGTCACCCAACCAACTGAGTCACCACCCAGGCATTCCTCAACAGGATTTTTTTATGTCACCAAATCCCTCTAATATAACTGAATTTAAGTCCCAAACTGTCACCTCTGTGCCAGGCAGTATTTGAACTACTCAGCCGTTCACTGTTACCTTTTGCTGGGATACTTGGAGTTTCCTTTATCTATGTTCAGGTTGGGAGTCAACCAAGAATTTAAGGAGATTTTATACACAAATATGTAAGCTCCACAACCTGACTGCCTCCTCCTGGAATATTCTCCGTTTCCAAACTCTGTGACAAATCAACCCAGTATGAATACAGCTAAATTTGAGTTCCAGCTGTCCCATGCTGTATAGGCGGGGGGGAGTGGGTAGCCTTAGGCCAAAAGCTGTATAAATGTCAATCTGATTCAGTATGGTTCTCTTTATCCAAGTTCAACTCTCTTCTTATTTCTGCCTGCTTTTGGGCACTCTGTAAGGACTCTGAATAGCTACTCTTCATATTCTGTTAGTAGTTAAACTTATTACTATATTGTATAATTAGTCCAATCTAATTCACTCCACCATTAGTAGCTCCATAAGTCTTCCATATATATGTTTAATAAGGATTGATTTTTCCCTCCTTAGGTTTTTATAAATATATTTTCAATCTATTATAGAATAATGCTGAAATTAAAAAATATAGTAAGGAAAAAATAGCCTGTGATTTCACTATCCAAACAACGATTGTTAAAAATTTGAAATTTTCACCTCCAGACTTTTGTCTATGCCTAAGTAACAGGTATGTAACTGCCTATACCTCCAGCAAGACTGTAGGCAACTGAACCACCTTTATATGCAGAAACCTGCAGAAATATAGATCTGCTTTGTCAAAAAAAGTTAGGAGAAGAGCCTTACTTATTCTTCAGTGGATTATTATGTTTTCATTGTTTCATTTACTTTGGCACAGTCCTAAATAGAAATGGAATTAAGAAACTGAAATACCATGACAGTGATCAGAAAGACTTTATAAAATACCTACACATTTATTTCTTCTTTGACCTGAGTTATTCAGAAGTATATTATTTCCAGTTATTTGGGTGATTTCTCAAATATATGTTATTGATTTCTAATGTAATTCCATTATTGTCACAGAATATACACTGTGTTACAGAATCTTTTAAAATTTACTGACACTTGGGTTTAATGGCCTAAAATATGGTTTGTATTCATAAAAAGATGTTCACTTATATTTTAAAAAATGTGTATTCTGCTGTTTGGTGGAGCATTTTATATACGTCCATTAGGTCATTTTGGTTGAAGTTTTATTCAAGTCTTCTATAACCTTGCTGACCTTCTGTCTATTAGTTTTATCATGAGTTACCAGTAACTTTTGAAATCTGTGACTATAATTATAGATATGTCTACTTGTTTCTCTGAGTTGACAATTTGTTATTTCATGTATTTTTTTTTTAATTTTTTAAAGATTTAATTTATTTATTTGACAGAGAGAGACCGTGAGAGAGGGAACACAAGCAGGAGGAGTGGGAGGGGCAGAAGCAGGTTTCCCACTGAGCAAGGAGCCTAACACAGTAGTTGATCCCAGCACTCTGGGATCATGACCTGAGCCGAAGGCAGATGCTTAACGACTGAGCCACCCAGGTGCTCCTGTTCCTTGTATTTTAAAGCTCTGGTATTAGGTGTGCATATATCTATATCTATATCTATCTATATCTATCTATCTATATGACTCAGTTCTCATGAGGATTGACCCAACTCTCACTGAGAAATGAATCTCTTTATCCCAGGGTAATATTCTTTCCCCTGAAACTTACTGCATCTGATATTTAATATAGTCACTCAGTTTTCTTTTCATTAGCAGTATATCTTTTTTTATCTTTTTACTTTTCATCTACTTGTGTATTTAAAGTACACAATACACACACATATGCATCTACAGGGAATATTCGATTTGACGATCTCTGCTTTTTAATTAGAATGGTTAAACCATTTACATTTAATGTGACTTTTGATATAGTTGGGTGTAAATCTACCATCTTATTGCCCCCATCCCTTGTTTCACTTGCTCTTTGTTCTTTTTTCCCTTCTTTTCTGGACTTTGGGTTATTTATTTATTTTTTAAACATTTCAATATATCTATTTTATTGGTTTATTAACTATACTTATTTTTTAAGTGGCTTTGTTAGTGTTTGTAATATCTACCATTAACTGACCAGTGTATCTTCCATATCTCTCTAACATTCTTATATTTTCCTCTACTTTTTGAGCTTAAAGGATAGTTACAGTTGTCTTAATATCCTTATCTTAATTCTATCACCTATGTCATTTATGGGTTAGCTTAAATTGGCTTTTTCCCCCTCATTACAGGTCTTATTTTCCTACTTTCTTGTATGCCTATTAATTTTTGATTGAATATCACACACTGTGATTTTTACTGGGTTGAGTACTATATTTATTTATACACACATATGACCTTTGTTTAAGGATATCTTTTAATTATTTGGAAACAGTTTGATTTTTTTGAGATTTACATTTAAGATTAATTAATAGGACCAAGGCAGACTTTAATTTAGGGCTGATTTTCTTCCCCAATACTGAGTCAAATACTCCTCTAAGTATCTAATTCCCCATGTAGTATGAAATATTCCTACTCTGACTAGTAAAACACCATCTATTTCAAGTCTTATGTGAACTCTGAAGAAAATTCTGTTTACTATTTTGAGTGCTTCATTCCCCAATCTTAGGGAAGTTTCTTCACACATATGTCCTGAAGACTTGGGAAGGACCTTCTCCAGCTCTCCAGTGCTCTGTCTCTGAGCAGGTCTTCCCTCCTGCACTGGAAACACTGACCACCTTGGCCCCCCTGAGCTCCCAACTCTATTTTCTCACCTCAGGGATTCCTCTGGGATTTTCCTGGGTTTCCTTCTTTGTGCTGGAGTCTAGAAACTCACTCCAGGAGATAAACAAACTGGGGCAACAATAGGGCTGATTTCATTTATTTCCTCTCTCTCAGGAATTACTGCCCTATATTGGCTGCTGCTCATATCTGAAAAGCATTGTTTCTCATATTTTCTCAGTCTTTTTGTTGTTTCAGAGGAGAAGGAAAACTTGGGCCCTGTTACTCCAATTTGACTTAAAGCAGAAGTTTCTATTTATTTATGATGATGCCAAATTTAGCAATGTGCTGTAAGGAAGCAAAGAAGGGATTAATTGGCTGTTCCATGCATCTTCTTGTCAGCAACCTTTTGTAACGGTTTTTGTTGGTGGTGTGGTGGGTTTTTTGTTTTGTTTTGCTTTGTTGTTGTTGTTTTTTTTGTTTTGTTTTTTGTTTTTCAAAGTAACATATGCAACCTTTGATGGTAAGGCTGGGTGAGATGCAGATTCTGATGAACAGAACCAAGGCATCATTGCCTGATGTTTATAGTGGAGAGGGTGGAACCTGAAAGGACAGTACAAGCCAAGTCAGCCACAAAGGAAATGGGAGGACAGGTTCTAGGGATGAGGCTCAGGGAAACCAGGAGAAGTTGGCTGGTCAATGTGCCATAGGGTTGCTGGGTAAGGGAGCATTACATCTCCAAAGACCCTGTTTCCAAATGAGATCATCTTCACAGGTACCAGGATTTGGACTTTAACATACATTTTGGGGGACACAATTCAATCCACTACATGTAGTGTGTCACATATTTTCTTTTGACCTTCAGTTCTATACTCTGCCCTTCTTTACTGTTCTCTCAGACCCTGGAGAATGACTTATACAGGCTACATCAATGGATTCCCATAACCTCTGGCGTCTAGGTGGGTTCAGTGACATGGGAAGCCCCAGGAATGAGTTGGAGAGAGTGGAGAAGAGTAAGGCCAGAGAATTTATTTACCTGATTCTCGGAGGTGATCCCAGCCTTGCTGTGTATCTTAATAGAAGGTTGCTAGGCCACCTGCTCTACTTGACTCTGCCTCATTCCCACATCCAGTAAACTCTTCATCTTGTTCTTGGTACCAAGGGCTTGGCTTCTGATAGCTCCTGCAATCTATCTTACAGTCTCCTTTGTAATCAGTCCCTTTATTAACAAGCCATCTAGAATCATCCTAATTTGTGTGTGCCATCTGTTTCCTGTTGAGAACCTGACATCAGTCAGGCTTCAGTTCTTCTAAATAAGTGATTACTTTTTTAAAATGTGTTTGTAACTCATCTCTTATAGCACCAAAACGTAAAGGAAAAATCAACCATTTTGATGAAAACCTATAGAGATAATGTTATACGTTGTTTCTTAAATGAGTATTGGTGCAAATAACATATAACTAATGGGGTACAATATTGTTATAATATCTAATAATGTTATATATAATTAATGTACAATTAATAAATTTAATGACCCAGGAACTTTATTATGAATATTTGTCATAGTTGTAATTATATAATTTTCTATCTTTTACTTATTTTATATATTCCTGGGATCCAGGCTCTGAAGACTCACTTCCCTTGCCTTTATTATGTATATTTCTGTGTCTCCCTTTACCTAACTCCTAGTCTGTTGCTAATATACTTTGGTCTGAAGGATTATATAACCTAGTTTACAGAATTTCAGGTTATGTTGCATGTTACACTGGGAACTCCAGGTTAAATATGACCTGATAAATGATGAGTAAAGGCAGAAAAAATAAAGTACAAAGCTTAACGGAGATGTTTGCTGGCAACTGTTCTGAATGCTCAGACGTTTTTCCCACAATGGTCTGGGGTTAACAGAAGTCTGATATTTGGATAAACATGTCCACTTATATTGACTGGAAGTCAGATTAATAATTAGCAATAAGCCCATGGTCATTACATGCCTCACTATCCATCTTTTGGTTTTCTCAGCTTTGAGACAGGCCAAGAATTCAACACACAAGAGGTATCATCACTCTCTCTGCACTGTCACTCATTTCCTTAAAGAACATAGACTTACTTATCTTAACAAGATAGGCTACCTATGCAACAGGAGAAAATATGAATATCCCATGGACTTTTAATCAATTCCACACTCTCATCAATATTCACAGTAAACATTATCTTTGGAGGCTGGATGGATTATCGTGCATTCATTCTGAATATGTTTTATCCTAGAGAACTCAAAAAACACATTCAAAGATGCTTCATAGTTTGGTGAGCAGAAATTTATGGAACTTTTAGGTCTTTAGAAACCTGACGATCATTAAAAGTTAGAGTAATGATTTTACAATTGAAGAAAGTTAGAGCAATGAGCGATTTGCTATAGGCACAAGGGTTGGTCACCTAGCAAAGAGCATGTCCTGTATTCCCAGAGCTCTAGTTCAAAGTGGAACATCCATTTCAGAAACTAACTCAGCCATCCCGTTGAAGAGACCCTTTGAGGCTTTTCAAATAATATCCTTTAGTTGGAAATTGTATCAACTTCAATCATCAGCTCTCCCTTCGGAGTGTCATTAAATAGCTTGCAGGGAAGATGTAAACACAGAGTATGTGCTACAGACCCTAGCTCCACAATATTCAGCAAAGAATATGCTGATTTTATTATACAGGAAGTGGAATGGGTAAAATAACCGCAATCATAAGCAATGCTGAAATGCTAATACATTTATTTATTACATTCTCTACAGCACTTACATTATAAACCACCTGTAGTTCTAGGTAATTGACTAACTAATTGTTTGTAACGGTTTCTTATGATATACAATTTGCTTGTCAAAGTAAGAATAAAAAAAAATAAGGGCATTACTTATAAATGGCCTGAATTTTACCCTACTGTTTATCAATTCTTCTAAGCAACTTTATTCATTTATTTATTTTTGCTTCATCATTACCCCAAGTATTAATTTAGGCCAATGCACTTTAATGGGAATCATTTCAATGTGCCACAATCTGCAAACCAGACAGTAATGATTAATACCATCTATTTGTCTATTCTGAAGAAAAATAACACCTAAAGACTTCAGAACTTATGTTCTTTAGCAGAAAAAAAATACAAAAGAGTAAAAAGTAAAAATGATGCTAAAATATTACTATCTAAAAATCATAAAGAAAATTCTCCACAAGGTAGGATTCAATGGTCTCTGACGGAGTTCTGTGTGTGTAAAATTTTATAGTTATTCCACACTCCCCACGTATAGATTTCTTCAAAGTTGCAT
Source organism: Mellivora capensis (assembly GCA_004024625.1). Lineage (NCBI taxonomy): Eukaryota > Metazoa > Chordata > Mammalia > Carnivora > Mustelidae > Mellivora > Mellivora capensis. Next base: position 13,962 of record PISX010023395.1, read on the forward strand.
GTTAGGTTCCTGGAGTTGATGATGCATTGTATGACTCAAGTGTCTTTGAAGAGTTAATGTTTCCAAAATTCTCTCAAGTTGCACTTTAAAGGCTAGAAGAATCTGGTTCCATTTATATACTTTGCCTAGCACATAGGAGAACATCAACAAATGGTTGTTGAATGAATGAATACTGGATGGAGTAAGTGAGAGCTATCACAGTTTTGAACTACACAGGTACATGCCCTTTCTGCATCTTATCTGCCTCCAGAAGACTGAGTTTAAAACTGTAGTAAGGGAGACAGAGATGGGAGAAAGAAGAGACCAAGGTGATCATCCACCTGCTGTTTCCCTGTGGTTTTCTTCCCTCAATGGCCGCCATGGCTCTTGCCATGGTGGTCTTCTCCATTCAGCTCTCTCTTTGGAGTCTAATGCCTGCCCCCTCCCCTATTGCCTTTTCAGGCAAAGAGGTGATGACAGCCCCCTCAAACCTCTAGCCCTGGAGGACTGCATGATTCCTTGAAACCCTACCCACCCCTTTGCAAAGAGCCCTTGAGTCAACAGACCTCAGTTATTGTGCTTGAGTAAGCAAGGTGTTGCAAATCTGCCATATAATCAAATAAAATATTAGAAGCTAAATCTCACATCACCGGTAAGAAAGGAAAATGGTTCTCATTTGTTGTAGGTGAACTAACGCTTTCAGGTCAGTCTGATAACTTTTCCAATACTTGGATAGGATAATCCATCCACCAATAAAAATCCTGTAGAGATTTTGTGTTGGGCATTTGGTGGGCACAAGAAAACTACAACCCATAATTTCTGTCTCAAGGAGTTTACAGTCTAATTGGTGCTCTAGGTAAGTGTTAGAGCGGTCTTGCGGCAGTGAGTCTTCTTTCTCTTGGTATCTCTAGGAACAGGGATGAAAGACAGGAGCATTAGGTGAATAGGATTGTGTGGATTCAAATCCCAGTTTGGCTAGTGACTGGAGATGTGACCAAGGGTAAGTTACTCATTCTGTCTGGGACTCAGTGTTTCATCTATAAAATGGAGATGCTAATGCCACCCAGGTGTGTTAAGGAATTCCTCAAGACAGAGGTGTTTGTCTTTTGACCCTTAAGGAGCACATTACAATTGCTACTTGTTGTTCTAAGTGATACCTAATAGAGTAGGCAGAGTGGGTTACCTCACAGCCTAGAAATAGAGACTGTGGAAAAGTACAGAAAAGCATTTAATATAATATTCTGCTGCTATATTCTCTATAGCAATGATGTTCAAAAACAATTATTTGTCTTTTAATTCTTAAAAAGACAGTGAGGTATTTGAAGTGGAAGTTCCATATAATTGGCTGAATCCTTCAGACAACAAAGGGAGGGACACAGCTGGGGAAGGACAGGTCACTCCCGAGGAGCCTTGGATGGTTGTGAAGCACACAGGGCAAGTGACTGTTGAAGGCACGGAATCCAGGGCTTAATTTTAGAAACACCATCTTCACTCTGAGTTAACTTGCAGGAATCAGACAGAGCTAGAGTATAATGAAGAAAAAGGCCGGAACATTCTTAGGCATCTAACTCCTTCCCAAGGAGCCATGGATACACTAGAAAGATCTATTTCACAGACCCTGGCTCCTGCTGAAACTGCAAAGAGCTCAATTTTCATACTGCCCAATAAGACTGCAGAAATTGCAACTTCTAAAAGACTCTGACAGTTATTTTGGTGGTATCCAAATGTAGGTCTTGATTGCAGATGCAAACCAATTTCAAAAACATTCAAATGTGAGAAAATGTCTGCTGCGGAACTGATCACAGAGAGTGTACAATGTAGAACTGCCCTAGCGCCATGTGATAGGAATGCCAACCACTCTCCAGTGGCAATGTTCAGATAATGACTATGTAAGATGACATAGAAGCAGATGTCACAAAAGCCTGGCATCTTTCTGTATTTATTTTGAAAGCTCCAGGGGTTGGTTTTAAAATGCCTTATTTCATGGGGAGCCTGGGTGGCTCAGTGGGTTAAAGCCTTTGCCTTCAGCTCAGGTCATGATCTCAGGGTCCTGGGATAGAGCCCTACATCAGGCTCTCTGCTCAGCAGGAAGCCTGCTTCCCCCTCTCTCTCTGCCTGCCTCTCTGCCTACTTGTGATCTCTCTCTCTCTCTCTCTCTGTCAAATAAATACATAAAATTTTTTAAAAAATAAAAATTTTTAAAAAGTATGCCTTATTTCAGCCCAGAAATGGACCCTCAACTCTATGGTCAGCTAACCTTTGACAAAGCAGGAAAGAATGTCCAATGGAAAAAAGACTGTTTTTTCAACAAATGGTGTTGGAAAAATTGGACAGTCACATGCAGAAGAATGAAAGTGGGCCATTCCCTTTCTCCGCACACTAAAATAGACTCAAAGTGGTGAAAGACCTCAATGTGAGACAGGAATCCATCAAAATCCTTGAGGAGAACACAGACAGCAAGCTCTTCCACCTCAGCTGCAGCAACTTCTTCCTAGAAACATTGCCAAAGGCAAGGGAAGCAAGGGCAAAAGTGTACTACTGGGACATCATCAAGATCAAAAGCTTTTGCACAGTGAAGGAAACAGTCAACAAAACCAAAAGACAACTGACAGAATGGGAGAATATATTTGCAAATGACATATCAGATAAAGGATTTGTATCCAAAATCTATAAAGAACTCATCAAACTCAACACCCAGAGAACAAATAATCCAATCAAGAAATGGGCAGAAGACATGAACAGACATTTCTGCAAGAAGACATCCAAATGGCCAACAGACCCATGAGAAAGTGCTCAACATCACTCAGCATCAGGGAACTACAGATCAAAACTACAGTGAGACACCACTTCACACCAGTCAGAATGGTTAAAATTAACAAGTCAGGAAATGACAGATGCTGGCGAGGATGCAGAGAAAGGAGAACTCTCCTACACTGTTGGTGGGAATACAAGCTGGTGCAACCACTCTGGAAAACAGTATGGAGGTTCCTCAAAAAGCTGAAAATAGAACTACCCTATGACCCAGCAATTGCACTAGTGGGTATTTACCCTAAAGATACAAATGAGTGATCCGAAGGGGCACGTGCACCCAAATGTTCATAGCAGCAATGTCCATAATAGCCAAACTGTGGAAAGAACCTAGTTGGCCATCAACAGATGAATGTCTAAAGAAGATGTGGTATACACACACACACGCACACACACACACACACACACACACACACACACACACACAGTAGAATACTATGCAGCCATAAAAAATGAAACATTGCCCTTTGCCATGACACAGATGGAACTAGAGGGTATTATGCTGAGCAAAATAAGTCAATCAGAGAAAGACAATTATCATATGATCTCACTGATATGAGGAATTTGAGAAACAAGACAGAGAATCATAGTCGAAGGGAGGGAAAAATGAAACAAGATGAAACCAGAAAGGGAGACAAATGTAAGAGACTCAATCTCGGGAAAAAAACTGAGGGTTTCTGGGGGGTGGGTTGGAGGGATGGGGCACTGGGCAATTGACACTGGGGAGGGTATGTGCTATGGTAAGTGCTGTGAATTGTGTAAGATAGATAAATCACAGACCCGTACCCCTGAAACAATATATGTTAATTTAAAAAATTTAAAATAACAAGATAAAATGTCTTATTTCAGAGATGCCTGGGTGTCTCAGTCAGTTAAGATTCCAACTCTTGATTTTGGCTCAGGTCATGATCTTGGGGTAATGGGATCAAGCCCCACATCATGCCCCACACTCAGAGAAGAGTCTGCTTGAGGTTCTCTCTCTCCCTCTCTGCCCCACCCCGTGCTTGTGCTCTCTTTCTCAAATAAATAATAAACAAAATATAGTAAATAAAATGCCTTATTCCAGTGTGACCTTTTTTTTTTTCCTTTCTCACTGATGCAGACTTCATGGTGGTTAGCCATGAAGGAAAACTTCATGAATAACCAACAGCAAATGAAAGGTTTTTGTATTTTATTTTATTTATTTGACAGAGATCACAAGTAGGCAGAGTGGCAGGCAAAGAGAGAGAGAGGAGGAAGCAGGCTCCCTGCTGAGCAAAGAGCCCCATGCGGGGCTCGATCCCAGGACCCTGGGATCATGACCTGAGCCGAAGGCAGAGGCTTTAACCCACTGAGCCACCCAGGCGCCCCCACACTCCTTTTCTTGGCTTACAAAACCTCACCCGATGTTGGCCTCTGCATGACCGCCTCATCTCGGGTTTTCCCTCCATCTTGCCAGCCACACGGCGCCGCCTTCTTGAGGCTCCATTGTGCTGAGCTTATTGGTGCCTTAGGGCTTTTGCACACGGTGTTCTTTGCTCCAGGCTTTGCACAGCTCGTTATTCAGACCTCAGCTGACAGGTTGCGAGGTTGAGAACTCGCAACCCAAAGGGGCCACTCAGCGGCTGCTGCCTCACCGTATTTTCATTTTCCATGTCAGGTGAAGAAAACGGGTGTCTGAAGAGCTCCACCACCTGGATGGTGAGGACACCACCTGTGTGAGCCCCAGAGTGGCAAGGACCTCCTTTTCCTCCTGTGTGAAGTGAAGAGGATGATGGTAACTACCTCATAAGGTCACTGGGCGCTTGGCACATGGCAAGCACTGTGTGTGTGTGTGTGTGTGTGTGTGTGCGCGCGTGTGCGCGTGCGCGTGCACATGTGTGAGATTCTTGGTTCATTAACTGTTTTCTACACCTGAAAGCTCTTAAGTTCCACGAGAACAAGGAACTTCTCATGCCCAGTTCAATACTCTATCCCCAGGGCCTAGTAGGCATAGTACTTATAAAATTAAACCATATACATTTTTATAAATGAGTTAATAAACAAACTGGCCCCTACATACATGGTCACTTGGGAACAGAAAGGTCCATCAGGATACTGAAACCTAGAACTGCTCCCCTGCAGTTTCGGGAAAGCTATTTTCTCAGGTATCTGGTTTTTAAGGCAACGATTTCAACTAGAATATGTTACTGGTTTCGAAAACAGTGGAAACCACATAGATCTGGATTGTGGCCCTCCCAAGCTTAACCTCCTCCCAGGGGACCCTGGGCAGCTCGGCGAGAGCTTCCAGATGTGGCTTGTTTGCGAAACACAAAAGCACAGTGTCTCAAAGAGGGACTGGACTGCTTGATGGCTGTGCAAAAGCCAGCTAAGCCTACAGAGGTAGGCAGCTGAACCATTTTTTTTCTTCTAAGCGATGCTTTTAAACAGAGAGCAAGACACCCTGTCGGGAACTGGCATTGGCTGGCTTCCTGGGAACTAGTTACAGCATCTGCCCTAAGGTTCAGCAGCACCAGTCCTCGGTGATTGGATTATGTGGGCTTATGGTTAAAAAAAAAAAATTGTTTTTTACCATTTAATTAGTGGTTATCATGATATTTATTTTCATATGTGAGTTCCCAGTCTTAAAATGTGACATTTGGTTTATTGCACACTCGTTTCAGAACTAAGCCTGAAAAGGAGACTCACAGTCTCCAGAGGCCAGGATAACACATCTGTTCATGCCTGTATCTGGGCTGCAAAACCCACGACACCAAAATCAGGTGACGTTCGGGGGACACAAAGCAAGAAAACATTCAGAAGTGTTTATTCTGGCAAAAGATCGAAGGTTTGTAAATCCCATCTTGAAAAGCTTTGCCCCAAAGCTCAGTGCATCACCATTTTATCTTCCTTAAGATTTTACTTTCATGAACTCATATACTCACTGTGGACCAGATATGAGCTTCTCAGCATGGTACCATCCTTCTTTCTTGGTAAAATTTGGTTTTGATGCCTCAAAATTCTATCTCTAATTTATTAGAAGTTTTATACAACACTAATTATCCTATGATTTCCATGTTAGACTTTAAATAATTATCAGGGCGCCTGGGTGGCTCAGTTGGTTAAACATCTGCCTTTGGCTCAGGTCGTGATCCCAGAGCCCAGCGATATAGCCCCATGTCCCCCCCAGCTCAGCGGGAAGTCTGCTCCGCCCGCCCCCCTGCCTACTTGTCATCTCTGTCTGTCAAATAAATAAATAAAATCTTTAAAAAAATTATCAGTAGTATTACAAGAGGAGAACCTTAACTTACAGATAACATTGGCTAAACACACACACACACACGCACACGCACGCACACACACACACTCACCTTTCCTGTGACTTGCTAGGGAAAGCCAGTTGAGAGAAAATGGTACTATTGCTAGAGCAATAACTTTCTCAAGTAACTTCCTCCAAACAGAAAGGAAGAGAGAGAGGGATTGAAGGAAAGCAAGGAGGGAAAGCAGAAGGAGTGGGAAAGGGAGGCAGGCAGGTAACTGTTTTTCATGCATTTCAACGGGGGTATTTTCTGGGTGCTGGCTGGTATGTTCATCATATCCATGGGAAATAAATATTAACCTCATTTTAAAGATGAGAAACTCAGGTATTAGACTCCTGTCGACTTCTGTTTCCTTCTTTGTACAGGGAACTCCAATGGTTACCCTCCTGGTTTGTGAAAACTCCCTCCCCCTACACCCCATCCCCCACCTGCCCATGGGGAGAAGTGATTCAGGCTGAGAAGCAGGGAGGAGACACTAGGCCTGTCTGGATCTGCCCCATCTTCCTTCCCTTTCCTGAGGACTGATGTGCCTGAGCACAGGTTTTACCCTGCTTCCCCAGGAGCACGCTCTGTCCCCGTGGCTGGGTCTAGTGCATCTGTGATGGGGTGTGGCTAAGTAGAGACTTTCTGAAATTCAATATAAGACAATCTCCCTGCCTGCAGATAGAAGCCAATCATCCCATATCGTCTTTATCCAGGACTCAGGTGTTGCTTTAATACCCATCTGCTTTACCATTTTGTTTTGATTCTCAGCTGATCAAAATTCAGGCAGAGGGGCACCTGGGTGGCTCAGTCCATGGAGTGTCCAACTCTTGGTTTTGGCCCGGAATCAAGGCCTGGGCTGGGCTCTCGGCTCAGTTCAGAATCTGCTTGAGATTCTCTCTCTCCCTCCCCTTCTGCCCCTTCCCCCACTTTCTCTCTAAAATAAATAAATAAAATCTTTTTAAAAAACTCAGGCAGAAAAGAGGGCTGTTATCTTTTTATTTATTTATTTATTTGTCAGAGAGAGAGGGAGAGAGAGCGAGCGAGCACAGGCAGACAGAGTGGCAGGCAGAGGCAGAGGGAGAAGCAGGCTCCCTGCCAAGCAAGGAGCCCGATGTGGGACTCGATCCCAGAATGCTGGGATCATGACCTGAGCCGAAGGCAGCCGCTTAACCAACTGAGCCACCCAGGCGTCCCGAGGGCTGTTATCTTATAGGCTCTCCTCCAATCCCAAGCCCTCATCTTAGGGATGTTTAATAACTTGCCCAAGTTCACACAGCTAGAAAAAGAGAGAGGGATCAGAAATTAACCGAGCCTGTCTACACTCGCCCAGGGCTCCTTCCACGTTTTCACTCCAGGGCTAGGCAAGGGCAGCATCGCCATCAGAGATGACAAATTCTGAAAGACTGAGAAGAAAATGCTTCTGTCTATGAAACATCAAACAGCATCCAGGCTCATGTGAAGCTGCAGTTCACTCAAGAAGTTCTTCCAAAAACTTAGAAAATGATTAACAAACTGGCAAAAGGCAGAGACAATCAGAACACTGATCCTGGCAAAAGGCAGGCTGGAGGTGGGGTGGGAGAGGAAGGAAGGACTTAGTATCTAGCTTTTCTTACCACGTCTACGATTTACTGCATGTAAATGAAGAGAAGCTGCCGCAGTTTTGCTCAGGGATGCCTCCCCAGTGCCTGACCCAGGGCCTGGCCCCAGCTTAATCAACACTGGTTCAATGAGCACGTGCCTGTTTTAGCGGGAGGAGAGGAGAGTGGGCCATACCATTCTCTGTGAGTTGTTTGCTTCCATTTCTTTTCCTTCTGCTTTTGCTGCTACTGATTCTGCTTCTCCTCCTCTTCTTCTGGCTCTGCCGTCTTCCCCTCCCTCTCCTTCTCTTTCTTCCACATTTCTAAATTATTTTAATATTTTGGGGGCCAAAAACTTGGGGGATATTTTACCTCAAAAACATTTCATGTCAAGAGAGTGGGAAAAATATATCCAGTTTCCATGCCACAATAATGCTATTGTGCCTACCAGATTTTTTTTTTTAATGTCTTCTCTCGGTAAATCTGCTTTTTCGAATCTCTAAATTTAAAGACCATTTCTAAACACTTTGTTATTCACTTTTTCCCTAAGAGCCCAACTTCATACCCTGATTTGGTAGCCTTTGCAAAGGGCAGTAATAATGTCCTGCTGTGGAGCGCCTGGGTGGCTCAGTAGTTAAGCCTCTGCCTTCGGCTCAGGTCATGATCTCAGGGTCCTGGGATCGAGCCCCACATCGGGCTCTCTGCTCAGCGGGGAGCCTGTTTCCCCTCCTCTCTGTCTCTCTCTCTGCCTGCCTCTCTGCCTGCTCGTGATCTCTGTCAAGTAAATAAATAAAATCTTTAAAAATTAAAAAAAAAAATGTCCTGCCGCTCCCTCGTTTGGACCCAGTAACAGTCATAATGAAGACAAGAACAACGAAGAACTGGCGTCTGTTGCCGAGCACTGTGCACTGAGTCATCTATAGCAGTTCTCCTTTCCTTATAGGTTATCTGCACACTTTCAGATGTCATGGATCAGGAGAAAAGTCCCTGGAGGGATGTGGAGTCAGGAGGCGGAAGTGTGGTTCCAGCTCACAGTGGCCTGGTTATGTAACTTTAAGCTCTTTCCTGAAGCTCTCCATGTCCAAATTCTTTCATCTTCAATATGGGAGGATGAACCGAAGTGACCTTCAAGGTCACTTTGAAGAATTTGGACTTTCATGGTCACTTCCCTTCTGAAATACTCTGATTCTGCCACTGTTCTCTGGTCTCTTTTTGTCGCAAAACGTGAGTCATCTTTACACCTTCCTCTTACAATGTAACGTGCTAAACAATCTTACAGTTTCTTCTCATGCAGACACTTCCCAATTCACTTAACACACCTTATGTTCACGATTAGACTTTTCTGTTTGGTCTTTCTGGTAATTATCATTTCCTCTGATCGGTCTCCAAGATTTTCAGCTTTCTGCTAATCACCGGAAAAAGTACCTAAAGGTATGTGTATTGGTTTCCTACTGCTGCTGTAACAAATTATACCACAAATTTAGTGGCTTAAACCAACACAAATGTATTATCTCCCAGTTCTAGAGGTCAGAAGCTGGGATCAGTTTCACTGGGCTAAAGTCAAGGTGTCAGCAGGGTTGGTTTCTTCTAGAAGCTTTGGAGGAAAAGCCATTTCCTTGCTTATGAGCTCTTAGGGGTCACCTGTATTGCTTGGCTTGGAACCCCTGCCTCCATCTTCAAAGCATGTCCCCCATGGTCACAACTCCCTCAGCCTCCCTTTTACAGGACCCTCGAGATGGCAGTTAGGGCCCACCCAGATAATCCAGAATAATCTCCCCCCTCTCAAAATCCCTAATTTAAACATAGCTTCCCAGTCCCTTTTGCCATATAAAGTAACAGGTTCTAGATTAGGATGTGGACAACTGTATAGATCATGACTCAGCCTGCCAGAGAATGCTGTTCTCATCACTCTGCAGAGGGTTTTTATTTTAAAAAGACTTACTCAGTTTACCTGATAATCTGCATCAAAAAATATTGCTTTACACTGTTTTCTAAAGTATTGTTTCTTATTCTCTTATTCATACACCAAATTCCTAACCCCCAACATGAAGGTATTAGGAGACTGGGTATTTGGGAGGTGACCAGATCATGAGGACAGAGCCCTCATTAATAGGATTAGTGCCTTTATAAAAGAAGCCCAAGAAAGTTCCTTGCTCCTTCTGCCATGTGAGGACACAAACGGAAGTCAACATTTTGCAACCCTGATCTTGGACTTCTAGCCTCTAGAACTCTGAGCAACAAATTTCTGCTCTTCATAAGCCAAGCTAGTTTATATTTTTCTTACTGTAGGTAGCACCATTGGTTTTGGTTGTTTATCTTTTCTTCCTCTCCTCCAGACATATTCTTTAGCCACATTCTGTCATTAAAATAACCCCCTTATAGTCTTTAGTACCTGTTGAATTCTAATGTTCTCATCTCTGGAGTCAAGGATACACACAGTCACAACCTGGAAAATAACAACATTGAGCTAATAACAAGTTAGTAGTAGAGCTATAAAGCGAATGCACTGGCACCTTTTCTTAAAAAAATTTTTTTTAAGATTTTATTTATTCATTTGAGAGAGAGACAGAGAGAGCACAAGCAGGGGGAGTGGCAGGCAGAGGGAGAAGCAGGCTCCCTGCTGAGCAGGCAGTCCAACGTGGGGGCTCGATCGCAGGACCTGGAGATTGTGATCTGAGCTGAAGCCAGATGCTTAACCATCTGAACCACCCAGGCGCCCGAGTGGCGCCTGTTCTGAAAAGGAACATGTGTGTCTCTGTAACCAAACAGCCTGCTGGGAAAATCTGCTCTTTTGTAGGTACCCTCCCAGAAGAAAATCACTGACTTCCACAAAAACTACACCGGGCACCCATCTCAAAATATCACATATGTTAAACAGAGGCTATTTGAACGTCCTGGCACCTGGATTCTGATTTCCCTGGCAAAGTTTAAGAGGTCTCCTTGCACGATGCATGAAATATCTATAAAAGAGTAGACAGGCAACACTATTCTGACCTCGAGAGAAGGAAGAGACAACAAGGTGCGTGCATCTCAAACTAAATCTTTCAAGCAAATGGCACCAGGAAAAACCAAAATGCTCTCTCTGATGGAATCTGCTCCCTGGATCAGAAAATTGGGCCACAAGGAGCCCACCATTGTCTGTTTTGGACTCCAGCTGCAGAGACCCAATTTCTGACCCAATCCCTTGGGAGAAACCAGTCATCTCCTATTGGGTGCAGGAATCCTAACACGTGCACTTCACCAGAGACAAACGTGCCAACTGCTGAAATGGTCCCCCATAAATATGAAAGTGCGTTGTCATTAAAATGGAAATAAGTTTAGTAGACACCGAAACTGGGTTCCCGTAACAACAGTACTTCCATCAGAGCTATCAGTGGATTGAGCCTTCTTAAGGTAGAAAAGTCCCACTATTGGTTGTGTTCGAAAAGAAGCCAGATCAGGGTTGTCTGGGTCACTCAATCTGTTAAGTGGTCTGACTCTTGATTTTAGCTCAGGTCATGATTACAGGGTCATGGGATCGAGCCCTTCATGGGGCTCTATGCTCAGCAAGGAGTCTGCCTCAGATTCTCTCTCCCTCTCCCTCCCAGTTACTCTCTCTCTCTCTCCTTCTCACTCAAATAAATAAATAAAATCCTTAAAAAACAAAAAAAGTAAAAGAAGCCAGATCACTACCTCTTGGAGAGTGATTTAAGTGACAAATGGGATGGAGGAGATGATCAGCTTTAAAGTTTTCAAAGGTTGATGTTTAATTATTCTAAGGCTGACTCTAAAGGGGTCTGATGACTCATCTTTAGTATCAACCTGAAAGACTGGAGAGAGACCAGTGAATTCTGTGGTCAGCCAAAAAGCTCCAGGTGCCTTCAAAGCAAAATGTTATAGGTCCAGAAAGAGAGGGCACTTTAACAATTCAGCCAGTCAAGGACCTTCCCAAAGGAGAGGATTGTGTAGGACAAAGCAGACAGAGGCTAACAGAGAAAAAGTTCCGTTGCCACACCTGAATCTGCATCCCCGAGGTTGGCCCAAGGGAGCTCCGAGAACGTGTAGGCCCTCTCTTCCTCACATGAATCGTCTCTAAAATGGATCAAGCATAAATGGGCCAAGCCATGTTAGTGGGAGCACTGGCATGAGGCAGGGTCAAAACCAAGGACCTTCCTGTGCTAGGGTTGTTGAATATGGAGTGCAGGGTTAATGACTTCTGGTCATGTGGCAAGGCCTCTTTAAGGTCACCCCATGTGGAGTCTTCTCTTGGAGGACCGAACCCTGAATTGTTCTTTCTTGGAGACTCATTCTGGACATGTCCCAGGAAACTCCCTGCTTCTGAGAGGTCAGGAAACTCTAGTAACGTGTTCTACCCTGAAGAAGCCACATAGGAACTAGGTGGTCAAGAAGCAAGGAGGGAGGGGGCAGAAGTTTTGGTTTTTCTGGTCTTGTCACAAAGACTCCTCCAGATTCATGTCCAACTCTGTTTGCCAGTGCCAGAAAAATTAGGTTTGGGACTGAAGTCTTGGGTTAATCAACTTGTCCTTCGCTCCTAGAGCCCAGGACCGTGCCTGAGCACTAAATGTGAATGAATATTTGATGAGTGAGTGAAGAAACCTATATAGCCACACTCTATTAGAGATTTAGTGGAGGGGTTGTAGCCAAGGTAAGTGAATATATTTTACAAAGGTTGTGACTCTAGCTTCAAACATACATGGCTGACATTTGACATTTGGTGCCTTACTGATTAGGGATTACCATATTACTATTCAATGACATTAAGCCTTCCCCCGGATGGTCTCAAACCAAGGACAATAAGCACTAAAGTAATCGGGGGAGGCCAAGTCATTTCTGTTTCTTTCAACATGATAGACTGGAAATGAGTCATTTCCATCGGTTACTGAGGCCCCAAGGTCCTGCTCCCATGGGCTTGTCCCACATCTGTATGGAGTGGCTTCTAATCAGGCTCAGGGACACCCAGCTCTGACTCTGTAGCAGCCCCACTGGTGCAAGGGCAGGTGTCCCGCCATCTGTTCTCAGAAAACTTGCCCTCAAACACTGATGATGTATCATATACTGGCTAACTGAACATAACAATAATAATAAAACAAAAAACTTGCCCTCTGAAGCCATTTTTTTGGATGCACCATTGTTGACACTGACTGTACATTTCTCTTTAGCTTCCTAAGGATCACAAAACTACCACCATATACATGGAACATAAAGTTATTGCTGTTCCATCCAATGCCGGGAGCACCCTGGACCTTGCTGTCATTGTCATGTGTGTGGGGGAGTGGCTAGTGGCCGCCTCACAATGGCAGCAGGTCTGAAAGGGAGCAAGGACTCAGGCGGCCTTCCTGCTGAAGCTACGGTGGGAATGGTGATTTCCCCAAAGGGATGTCCGCCAAGACCCAGTGCTGGAGCAAACCACATGCAAAGGTCACCATGGCTTAAAACAGCTTCCTGAAGGGACCAGCCAAGGGTCAGTTATGCTACATTATGATGACAAGATCCATTTAGAGCTGGTTGTTCTTCCATTTATTTTGCCCATGGATGAGATGAGCCAATTTCTCATTAGCTCTTGGAATTTTTCTCCAGTTGAAAGATAGCTTGAGGCAATGGAATAGGTCTCCTCATCCTCTCCTGCTGATGGAAATGGGGATGAAATCTGGAAGCAGGCACCAGATATCACTTGTCAGTGACAGCTGTGTGGACAGCTGGGGAGAGTCCTGGGTTACATCCTGGGGACTCTCTAGCTGGCTTTTTTGTTGTTGACCTTTCATATTAGCTGTGACAGACAAGCCCTAGGAAAGAACGTCTTGCAGCTAAAACTCAAGTCGCTTACCACTCCCACACACTCTCCTATCTGCTACTCAGTCCTGCGGGCCACCCCACCCCCCCACCCCTCTGTGGCTCCAGGCTCTCAAACACACCTGTTCCTTGCCCCCACCTCTCGGCAAGCCAGAATCTCCACTTCCTGCTTCTACTGTCCTCTTTCGACCAGACTGTAAGCTTGTTGCAAGGACTTTCACAGGAAAAGCACTCTCAAGAATTTTATAGTGAGAAGCAAGGATCTGTGTATTCCCCCTGTCCTGGAGCCCTACTGATCCGGCCACTGGCTGGACTGGAATCATAGTGGTTCCTTGTTGGTAAGAAACTTTGGTTTTGGAAAGTGCAATTCAGCAAGACTTTCCTTCTGCATATTGAATTAACTTTAGGGTCTCTGTGCAATGCCATCTTTATATGTCTTTTCCTCCAGTATTCACTGTTTAATTTGGGCACAACAGCCACCACACAATCATTAACATGCTACAATGAACTGGAGGATGACCTAATTTTTTTAAATTAACATAAAACATATTATTTGTTTCAGGGGTACAGGTCTGTGATTTAAATTCTTAAAAGAGTAAAATTTGGGGTCCCACTGGTATACAAATACTCTATTTTTTTAAGAAGAGAGAGAGAGAGAGAGAGAGAGAGGGAAAAAAAATTAAGCCACACATTTTCAATTAAACTTAACTAGGTGTAAGGATATGTTTTTAAGTTACATGATAAGAAACTCTCCAGTCACCACTTCTAGTAACTTTTACAAGGATGTGCTTTTATACTGAGCATTTGAAAGGTCTGATGTATGTATTTTAATCTACCTCCAAAGTATTAAATAAACATGTGATTGCAGTGCAATGAGATGATGCGACTTCTCGTTGAAGGGTATGAAGAGTTGGTGCTCACTGCTGGAAGTGACTGACACCTCCCGGGCAGGATGCTGGGGAGGTGGGGGGGGGCAGAGGACCGTCTAAGTGTGGTTGGGTCACACAGCGAAAGAGGAAAGCAAGGCATGACGAGCATTAATTTAACTTTCCTTAAACCCACAGCTTTAGTGAAGTTTAACAAATGCACTCTGTACCAGTTACTATGAATCTATACAATGGAAGGCTTAGCTCACCCTCATTAGACATCAGTCAATCTATAAAAGCCACTTTTATTTGTCTATCTTTTTATTTTACTTTTTTCACCATGATAAATGTATTTTTTTTAAAAAAAGATTTTATTTGACAGACAGAGATCCCAAGTAGGTAGAGAGGCAAGCGGAGAGAGGAGGAAACAGGCTCCCTGCTGAGCAGAGAGCCGGATTTGGGGCTCGATCCAGGACCCTGGGATCATGACCTGAGCCGAAGGCAGAAGCTTAAACCCACTGAGCCACCCAGGTGCCCCGATAAATGTACTTTTTTAAAAAAAAATTTTTATTTTTTTATAAACATATGATGTATTTTTATCCCCAGGGGTACATGTCTGTGAATCGCCACATTTACACACTTCACAGCACTTACCATAGCACATACCCTCCCTAATGTCCATTACCCCAGCCCCCTCCCTATTCCCCCGCCCCGCAGCAACCCTCAGTTTGTTTTCTGAGATTAAGAGTCACTTATGGTTTATCTCCCTCCCCATCCCATCTTGTTTCTTTTCTTCTTTTCCTACCCCCCAAACCCCCCATGTTGCAACTCTACTTCCTCATATCAGGTAGATCATATGATAGTTGTCTTTCCCCTAATGACTTATTTCACTAAGCATGATACCATCTAGTTCCATCCACGTCGTCGCAATGGCAAGATTTCATTTCTTTTGATGGCTGCATAGTATTCCATTGTGTATATATACCACTTCTTCTTTATCCATTCATCTGTTGATGGACATCTAGGTTCTTTCCATAGTTTGGCTATTGTAGACGTTGCTGCTATAAACATTCGGGTGCACGTGCCCCTTCGGATCACTACGTTTGTATCCTTAGGGTAAATACCCAGTAGTGCAATTGCTGGGTCATAGGGTAGTTCTATTTTCAACTTTTTGAGGAACCTCCATACTGTTTTCCAAAGCGGTTGCACCAGCTTGCATTCCCACCAACAGTGTAGGAGGGGTCCCCTTTCTCTGCATCCTCGCCAGCATCTGTCATTTCCTGACTTCTTAATTTTAGTCATTCTGACTGGTGTGAGGTGATATCTCATTGTGGTTTTGATTTGTATTTCCCTGGCGCCGAGTGATGTGGAGCACTTTTTCATGTGTCTGTGGCAATATGGATGTCTTCTTTGCAGAAATGTCTGTTCATGTCCTCTGCCCATTTCTTGATTGGATTATTTGTTCTTTGGGTGTTGAGTTTGATAAGTTCTTTATAGATTTTGGACACTAGCCCTTTATCTGATATGTCATTTGCAAATATCTTCTCCCATTCTGTCAGTTGTCTTTTGGTTTTGTTAACTGTTTCCTTTGTTGTGCAAAAGCT
>PISX010023396.1:0-29937 GCA_004024625.1 Mellivora capensis
AACTAGGTCCTGACCTTGAGCTCTGTCCTTTACCAGCTTAATCCAGTTTGAACAAGAATCCTGCTGCTTCTGTTTAGTGAGAATTCCCCCACCCTCAATATCTAATCAAATTCCTCATTCCCCACTCTTGATGTATCATCACCCTGGCCTGCCTTCAGCAAGACTTCTGTCAAGTCTGTTTAGCTGGAATTCCCCCTACCCCTGGCTACTTCCTCTCAGTAATTCTCTATCCACTGAGTGCGCCCACCCCGCTCCTCGACTATATATCCCCATTTGTCCTTGTATTTGGAATTGAGTCCAATCTCTCTGCTCTACCATAGTAGTCCCTCTTGAATATAGTCTTCCTTACCAGCTTTAACAAGTGTCAGGAAAATAAAATTTTTTTAACAAAGCATAGCTAGTTAAATGATCTCCAAACCAGGATCCTTAGACCACGAACCCAGAAAACACCTAATTCAGCCCATGACCACCAGTGAGAAGGAGCATTGGAGAAAAACACAGAATGATCTAAAAGTCCATCCCCATGGATCAAATGGTGCGTTCAGTATGGAAGCAGCATTTTTCAGGAAATCAGAAAAGCTATGATGGCTCTGACATCTGTCACCGACTGGCCATGTGATTTTAAGTGAGTCACTAAATATCTACAGATGTCTATCTAGTTATTTAGGAATAATATTTAGGGACATTCAGGTGGCTCAGTTGGTTAAGCCGTTGCGGTTCCTCGTCATGTTCCTGGAATTGCGTCCTTACTGAGCAAGGAGCCTGATTCTCCCTCTGCCTGCAGCTCCCCCTGTTGTGCTCTTGCTCTTGTGCTCTCTCGCCCTCTGACAAATAAGTAAATAAAATCTTTAAAAAATAAAATAATATTTACATAACTGACTTGTTATTTTAAAGAAGATTCATATATAACACTAGCTTTATAAACTTTATATATAAAAATAGATATTTGTATCATGAGACTCATTTTTACTTGCATAGGTCCTAGCCCACCCACTCCCCACCTCCAAAAAAACTGCTTTAATAGATTATTTGTGAGCAACCCACTTTCTGGAATCTTAGCACTGGAAGAGGCTATGCGATTTATATTTGATTCAAAAAGTCACCCTGTCTGTGCTCATTGGAAGCATAAATCAGCATTCATAAATGTGTGGTTTGCCCTTTCTGATTCCTTGTTCACTTAAATGTTATAAAGATTTTTAGAATCTTTTATTCTTACAACTT
Source organism: Mellivora capensis (assembly GCA_004024625.1). NCBI lineage: Eukaryota > Metazoa > Chordata > Mammalia > Carnivora > Mustelidae > Mellivora > Mellivora capensis. Next base: position 1,222 of record PISX010023396.1, read on the forward strand.
TACTTGGTGAAAATCCATGATTTACACTTTAGCACATATCACTTATGTCCTTAAGCTGCCATTTAAAAATCATTATGCATTCAAGATGTGTGTGTATTTCAGAAAGCTATGTATAAACAATCTCTTTAATAGCATGGCTTTACTTCCTCATTAAGTAATATGCAAAATGGCTAAACACTATGCCCAATACCCATCTTTAGCAACAAATATGGGATTGGAAGACTCTCCATCTTTGGATGTCTTCTTTTGGTATGCCAAAAAAGGTACCAAAAATCATCTTGTAAGCCTCTGGTTTTAATGTTGAAGAACTAGAAGATTGGCAACAACTTTCTCCAGGTCTCTTAGTTTACATAATTGGAATAAATTAGCAAGTGTAAATTCCTAGCATGTGACTCCTAAGACCCTAAGGACCACTTCATAATTAAAGAATCCTCCTTCTTTACCCAATCCAATTCCACTATTCATTAAAAAGAAAAAGAAAATAAAAACTATGAAGGACTCTAGGGAGAAATATTGGGTATTTTGAAAACCTTCCAGCTGTTTTCAACAAAGAATTAAAAATAAAATTAGGAGCATCAGTGGACAAAAAGAGTGGAGGAAAAGTCATAGCCTAGGGAGGTAGCCTCTGCCTTGACTAGGATAAGGATTTATCGAAACCTGTGAAGAGACTCTAGACATTATTTGAGTACCCAACTAGAAACCAGTTTTCATCTAAAATTTTTTAAATGTTCTATACGTTACACCAAATTCCTGAGTACCATCTGCTTCTAAATGTATCTAAGTTAGGCAATGTCTAGAAGAACCCAAGCATACTATAACCCATTTTTTTTAAGATTTTATTTATCTGACAGACAGATCACAAGCAGGCAAAGAGGCAGGCAGAGAGAGAGAGGAGGAAGCAGGCTCCCAGCTGAGCAGAGAGCCCGATGCAGGACTCGATCCCAGGACTCCGGGATCATGACCTGAGGCGAAGGCAGAGGCCTAACCCACTGAGCCACTTAGGCGCCCCTACTATAACCCATTTTTAAGTGTTAATTGACAGTGTAGATATCTAAATCCCCAGTGACTGAATCAGTCAGCTGGACATCACAGTTTTTTGTAAGATACTAGACATGAATATAATACACCTCTGCCATGAGAAATACTTCCCTTCTATATCTTGAATTTCCCAGATTTTCTTTTTTTTTTTTCCTTCTTTCTCCTGGTATAAGAAAGAAAGGAAGAAAGAAAGAAAGAACGAACGAAAGAAAGAAAGATAGATAAAGGGGGAAGGAAGGAAAAAGGGAAATCCAATTATTAATGTAAAACTATTTATAAAGAGAGAGCATGTGTGTGAGTCAGCAGGTGCAGCAGGAATGAACTAAAGATTAGGGGGAAAGGCTTTCAATGGTACATCTGTTGAAAAGTAACTAATATTTATTAAAGTTTACCCACAGTGTCTCATTTAATTCTCATTACAGATAATAGTTTCATTTATTAATTCAACCTCAAAGATTAACTCAACCTTAAAGATTAAGGAGGACTAGAACACCTACCCAACTACTAAATAACAGATTGAAATGCATCCCAATCTTCTCCAGAGCAGACTCTGTTAATCACTGGTCTATAGATGATGTCTCTAAGCAATAGTCTACTGAGGAATTATTCAGTGAATAGCACTGGAACAATCCGAGTTCAGATGAGAACAAAAACAGGGAAATAGCACATTTGGAGTAATACACGTTGCTATCCAAGGGAAAACAACACATTCAAGAATTGGGATTAACAACAGAAAACGTGTACTCTGCGCCCACGAACTTTTAGTTGAAGTAGTCAGTCATTTACCTGAAAGGAAAAAAGGGCTAAGAAAACTTTAGAGACCACATAAAGACGAACCATGAATATACCAAGAAATTCCAGTAGTTCACCATCAGGTGGGATCTGCCTTCAGTCAGTTATAGCCAGAAGAGATCTGTGGTCTTTTTTTGGAATTAAGCAGAAAAGTACTTAAATGTGAATTCCATTTAACGTTACAAGAAAATACATGGGTCTTCAGAAAGCTTTGGAACTTTTATTTACTTCCAATTAGATGGGGAGTAAAAAAACAAAGCAAAACAACAAACACACACACACACACAAAACCTGCATTTTGAGCATACACCAACTTGTTAGGGATTTGCTTTGTGTGTTAAATTATTGGAGGGTAAAAGTTGATAAAATTCTCAAAGAGAAACTGGGATTATTTTCACTTCCAAGGAAAAGTAATGCCATTTTTATGGTTAATATGTGAGAAGAATGAAAAAATGTGTTTCTCTAAACTTATTAAGTAGGCTAAAAAGTAATGAAATTAAAATATAAGCTTATTAAGTAGGCTAACCTCATTTAGGTAAGTAAGAGCACAGTATTCAGTGCCTCTGTTGTGATTAAGTGGTGGTGATTTTTTTTTTTTAAAGATTTTATTTATTTGACGGAGAGAGAGATTACAAGGCGGCAGAGAGGCAGGCAGAGATAGAGGAAGAAACAGGCTCCCTGCTGAGCAGAGCCGGATGTGAGCCTTGATCCCAGGACCCTGGATCATGCCTGAGGTGAAGGCAGAAGCTTGACCCACTGAGCCACCCAGGCGCCCAGTGGTGGTGATTTTTGACCTGCAAAGGCAGCACAGTGCACCAAATAGAGCCTGGAATTGGGAATCACTGCGGCATATGTTCCCACAATTCGTAAAATAAGCAAAATTCCTTGAATTCTTTTGACCCTCGGTTTCCTTTTCCACAGAATGGGAGAGATCGACATGCAAACAGCAGAGAACTCAGGTACCTGAAGTTAACTGACGGCTAACATGAAATTGCATGCTTACTGCTTCTCTACCCACCGTGATTCTTTTTTTCATATTCACACACTTCTCATTTTACTGTTTCTGGAACTGGAATATTTCTTAAAATTTATGTATTTATTTAGTGTTGTGGGTTTTTTCTTTTTCATTTCTTGAAATGCTGCCATTAGATTGCTGTTATGTCTTACAGTAAGATCTCAGGATTAAGGAAATACAATTAAAATTTACTAAGCTGGACACTCTATAGGGGCACCTGGGCAGCACCATCAGGTGAGCGTCCAACTCTTGGTCCAGGTCAGGTCGCGAGCTCCTGATTGTGGGATCAAGCCCACACTGAGCGCAGAGTCTGCTTGAATTTCTCCTTCTCCCTCTGCCCCTTCCCACCACACATGGTCTCTCTTTCTCTTCTCTCTAAAATATTGTTTTTTGTTTTTTATTTTTAGAAATGGGCACCCTATAATTAGTGGGTCTTCATGGGAAAAGTCAATTCATGCAAAAGTGTTATTTCTTGGTACCCAGAATATCATTGTCTATTACAGTGAAAAATTATTTAACTTACCTAGATTTTTTCATTAAATAACAGGTGTTGCTTCCCCTAACATTGTATTTATCATGATTTTACAAATGAGCCAACATATTTAGAAAGGTTCATTAAGTCTGTCCTTTTCTTTTCTTTTTTTACTTTGTTATTTTTTTAAAGTGGTTCCGTAACCAGAGTGGAGCCTAACGCAAGGCTTGAACTCACAACCCTGAGATCAAGACCTGAGCTGGGATCAAGAGTTGGTTGCTTAAGTGACTGAGCCACCCAGACACCCCTGTCCTCCTTTTCTGCCAGGTACTCACTGCCCTCTCTTTTCTCCTATAAATAAGGATATAGAAGTCAAAAGATAAATTGACAAAATTGTTGTAATAATTTAAGTGAAAAACAAAAGGAGCCTAAAACATATGGCAGCAGGCAAACTGCAGAAGAGGGAAACGAATGGGAAGAATCCACAGAATTCAGTAGCAGAATGGACATGTGCCTTACGGGAGCCAAGGTGCAGTTCCACACAGGCCAGTATAGCAGGTGTCTAGTAAGGAAGTGGAGGGAATATGTCTATACATGTATCCATATATACATACACACATCCATTTACTATACACATTTTCCTTATTATTGTGTGTGCATATATGTACGTATATATGAATACGTATGCACACAGATCATATATATAGACAACTTCAAAACAGTGCAAAAGAGCAGACCACATCTGGGATACTGAAATTTGAGGAAGTTTCCAGAGTATCCAAGAAGAACTTGGATACAGATTCATGGGAAAACTTCAAACAGAAATAAGCATCAGAAGGGCTGATTTCGGGAAGAAAAAAAAAAAAAAAAAAGGCCAGTTTTCCCAACACGATGACCAGAGAAGTCCAATTCTGCAAAAGACTGAGGGAATAGATTGCTCTCAATATAATATACCCAAGGCATGGAGAGGAACAGAGCCATCTGGGGCCATCCTTGAGGATCCCAGCTCCCACCTGGGTAGACAGAGAGGTTAGCTCTCTATCTTTTCCTTTTGAAGAGTAGTTCTCACACTTTATTGTGCATTAGAATTGCCTGGAAGTTTTTGTTCAAATGCAGAGTTTTAAGCCTGACCCTTAGATTTTCTTGGTAAGTTTGAAGAAAGGTCCAAGAATTTGCATTTCAGCAGACTCCCAGGAAATGCTTTTGCTGCTGGCTCTCCGACTAGACTTTGAGAACCAAAGCCCCAAGCTCTAAAGTGTATATGGGCTTCTGATGGCCCTTTATACTGGTGTTGAGCCCAGAATACAAGAGTAGCAGGTCCCAGAAGGATGTAACATGAGAACTCCACAGCAAACATTAAGAAAAAACAAAAGGTTTGGGAGCAAGGAGACAGCTAACCCATGACTGCGATGAAAAACCTCTCAACTGAAGGAAAGATTTTCTTAACTTTCCTGGAAGCTCCTTGCTCATGTAACTTAATGACAGCCTGCATTTTGGCCCATGCAGCCACTTACCTGTGCATCTGTGGTCAGAAGCTACATCCTGTGAAAATGCGCATAGCAGAAATAGCTAGTCTCAGCCACTGAGTAAATGTATGTCAAATACTGAAAGTGACTAATTTAATCATTCATTGAAAAATATGAACAAACCATCAAAACTTTCCAGGAACTTGAAAAAAAAATTAACTACATATCAGAGAAGCAGTAAAATGAATGAGCAAAACATTTCAACCTAGTGGAAAGAGAGAGAATGCAGCACACAAGGATCATGGTCAAATAACAATACTGATTAGTATCTAGCGATATCTAAGTAATGTAGCGATTATAAGGTGAGTATATACAAGGAGAAATCACAAAATAGCAGAGATTCTTGAGACATGAAAGATATATCTGTTGAGCTTCTGGTTCCCCATGTAAGGAACATTTGAAGCTGCCCACCAAGCACGCCCGAACAAGTAAAAATCTGAGCACATGAGAAATCAACTCTGCTTGGATCAGTAAGAGGAAGGACACAGGGAAAACCACTGGCCCCAAGACTGGAGAGACAAGCCAATCCCTGGAGTCATGGCTCATGAGGACTGACTCACAAGCTGAAACTTCCAGTTACCAGTGCCAGAGTATCAAACCCGCCCTGGAATTGAAGCATTGCTGGAGGCTCTGTGTGGGCAAGTCTGAGAGTTCAAAACTCCAGGAGGACCTGGTAATGGCAGAGAATCCCACAATCCCTTGAGATTGACCTCCAGGAGGTCAACCAGATGCCCACAGTAAATTTTAGAGAACTATCTCCTTGGGCTTCTAGCGGGGAAGGAGGGAAGAAATCATTTTGTAATATGCCAGAGGATTCTGTTCTTAACAAGGCTCAACATCAAGGGGAACTAGATAACGAGTTGTCTAGATAATACACCTAACCAGCTGGTGTATTATCAGAGCTTAACTAACAAAGGGAAGGGAAATCTGAAAGCCAACCCACTCTAGTCATCCTGTCCCAACTAAGGGGGAAGAGGAAAAAAAAAAAAAACAACTGAGAAATACTTGTTGAGTTCACAATCCAGAGTCTAAAACTGAGACTAATCACAACACTGTGTAACACTTTCCCTCCCATAGCATATCTCACCACCATGTTACTACAGACCTATTTACAGTGTATGGACCATTTGAAATTGAGATTCTTCAAAGTTAAAGATGACAGCCACTTAGCCTCTGACTCTGCTCTCCTGGGGTGATACCATAGTAGTCCCTGACTTCATTTACCAAAATATGCAAAATTCTTAACTTCCAGCCCAAATGACTTACTGAGCTCTAGGATGATCTGACGTTTCCACTCACATGTCTTTAAGTGCCCATCAAACTCAAGATATTCAAACTGAACTCATGATCTTTACTTTCTCCTGTATCCCTTGACTTATAGGATGGCACAATGTGGGACAAATATCCTGAATCATTTTGATACTTTCATTTCCTTCCCCTAATTTATTACCAAATCCTACTGATACCAGCTTAGACTACTGTGAGCTGCCCCTGTTCCTTCTCAGGACTGCTGAAATAGATCTCAAAGTGGCGGAACCACATTGTACGGGTATACTTCCCATGCATTTTCCTGGCTGCGTTCTACAGGATCTTTTAAAACAGAATTTATTATAACCATCTCCTTTCTTTTCCCACCTCAATTTAAAAACCTTCAATGGGATTCTCTGTTGCTTAAAAATGTTCTGCATGGCCTATTACATACTAATATTTTAAACCATATCTTGTACCTGCAGCCTTCAAGTTTCTCAATTTTTTTATGTCCTTTGCACATTTTAGCCTTGAATAAGCCAACCTCTATCAGTCATCCCACTCCTTTCATCTGTATATATTTATGTGCATGTGCATGCATATACATGTATATGCATGTATTTACATGTGTAGATGCATGTATATATTTTTCTCTTTTACATGTTTAGAAAAATACTGAATTGTTTAAGCATAAAGAAGATTACAAAAAGATATGATGCCAGGGGTACCCACCACACATATATATTAAAGGGACCATGGTCAAAATTGTTACATGTTACTTAAAAAAATGAAATATTTTAGATATAAGGTTCCCTTCAAATTTCTTTCCAATTCCACTCCTCTCTTTTTTCCCAAGAGGCATCCACTCACCTGAAACTCGTGGTTATCCTATCCAGCCAAGTCCACGAATCCATGCATTTATTTATTATCCATTTATTTGCTCTCTCCCCAACCCCACTTTCAAATAAAACAGCAAGATATTGCAATGCTTTTTGCACCTTCCATTACATAAAAGTAATCTTATTATACTTATAATTCTGCAAGAAGTATTCACTGTGTTAGAATTTTGATATTTGTAAATATCAATGTGTAGAAAAGTGTATTCATGAACACTGTAAATATTCACCTTTCCTATGTAGATACAATATTAATTTTTGCTTGCTTTTTAATTTTTGCTGCTATAAATAATGTCAAGATAATATCCTGGTATGTCTCCATGTGCATATATGTAGGAATTTCTCCCAAGTATATACTGAAAATTAATGGATAGTACTGTATGCACAACTTCAACACTGCTAAATATTGCCAAATTGCTTTCCAGCGTAGCTGTAGGCACTTATGCTTAAAGCAGCAATATTTAACTTTCCACCTCCTTATACCCACAATATTGATGCCTGTGAGATGATAGTTAACATTTTCAGTGGTACTTATCTGATTACTAGAGACTAAGTTTCTTTTCATACGCGTATTAGCCATTTGAATTTCTTCTTCTTAAATTGACTTTAGATGTCATTTGCCCATTTGATTCTTCTTTTGGTTAGTCTGTCTTATTGATCACAGTACATGTATTCTATTATTTTTTTTTAACTAATCCAAGCTAGTTCTGGATTACATGTTGTAAATATATCTCCCAAACTTTAGCCTATTTTAAAACTTCGGTCATTTAGCAAAATCTTTAGACATGTACAATCTTTAAAATTATAATGCAAAATTTACCAACATTTTACATTTTCATTTTTGTGCTCGAGTTTTATTCAAGAAACCTTATGCTAACTATGATATTCTCCCATGTTTTTTTCTTTAAGTGTTCTAACAGTTTCCTTTTCGTGTTTAGAGCACCAGGCCATGTGGAATTTACTCAGGTGCAGGGCAAGGTGAGGATCTAACCTCAGAGGTTTCCAAATCAAATTCTCAAATATCTGAAAGCAATTTATTAAACAGACCCAATATGGGCAGACCGTGGCCAGCTGCCTATTTTTGTAAATAAAGTCTTACTGGAACACAGCTTCTGTTCTTCAGCCATCGTACTTGGTGACTTTAGTGCTACAGCAAGCAGAACTGAGTAGTTGTGACAGAGATGATCCCTAAACAAGTTACTACCTGGACCTTTAAGGAGAAATTTGCCCAACCCCAGAATATGCAATTGTTTATTGTTTTACAAAACTGGACCTTATTATATACCAAGTTCCAATATAAAGGGTCTGTTTCTAGACCCCCTCTTCTGTTCTGTTTGCCCAAAATCCCACTACTAATATCACACTATTCATATCACTATAGTTTTATAAGATATTTGGTTACCTAGCATAGCAATTTCTCTCCATTTATCTCCCACCTTCCTCTGCTCTACTATTTTCATGACTGTTATCAGACATTTATGCATCTGTCTGAATTTAAGATCCACTCTGCTAAGCTCTGTGAAAAACACATTTAGATATTTATTTGCATTTGAGAAGATCTGACATCTTTAAGATATTGAGTCTTTTAGCCATGAAATGAGATCTATCTCTATGAATACAAGCCTTCTGCAATGTACTTTGTAAAATATGAAGGTTTTCTCTATGATAGCTTCACACAACAGTGGTCGATTGATTCTTAGATACATTCATAAGATTCTCTTCTTTCTATCTCCTACCTCTCATATTTTCTTTTTCCATTTCTGTGCTCCACGATGGATAATTTTTTCAGAGCCATCATTCAGTTCATTAAATCTCTCCTTAAATGTGCCTAATCTGCTATTTAACATTCACTGAGTTTTTTCGTATCAGATGCTGTAATTTTATTTCTAAAAGTTTCATTTGATTCCTTTTAAAATATGGCTGCTTTTCTGACAGTTTCCATTTTTTCTAATCCTTACTTTATCCATTTAATCCTGTCAACGTATTTACTTGATTGTGTCTTTCATGTTACTCTAGTCACTCACATCACGGGTATTCTTCATTTCCATCTCTTTCCTAATGCTGATCCTCTCACGGGACTCTAATATGCCCTTTATTTTGACAACGTTCCTACAGAATGGTTTTTAATTTCCTCCTGCCAGGTGCCTTGTATACCTGCATGTGCGTATTTTTTTGCAGTTGTTTGTGTTACTGGTTCGACTAATCTCACAGTAACTCCATCACGCTGAGGAGTCCAGCAGCAGGACAGTGTTTAGATTAGGACTCCATGCCAGCGTCTCTCACAGGAATCACCTAGAATCCCAGCACAAAATCAAGCTTCTTCATCCCTTTGCCTTTTGTGGATTCCACCTTCCTTCAAACTTCTCTGCCCCTTTCAAAGGCCCAGTGGGCACATCCCTTCCAACCCTGTAGTTATGAAATCCCCAGGCTCAATTCGTTTCTGGCATTTCCGCAGGTCCTTGCTACATCCCCTCACAAGCGGGTTTTAACACTCTGCTTTATTTCTGCCATAAGGGGATTCCACAACTTTCTTTCGACATCAGTCATATTTATTTTATTGTCGTTGTTATATTCGGCTCAACATTTTTTATGTACTTACAAGAGAGTCTACGTTTGTTCAGTACTGTGGTGCTAGAAAAAGAACCGCCAGTTAAATGGGACTTGTCCCTCAAACTTCAGCTTTCTCAAGAAAAGTTCCCATCCCCCAATTCCCAGCCTGGGCTAGATGCCTAGGACATGCTCTTATTACATTGTTGCGACCTGTTGTAAATAACCCCTGACTCAAAGCGGGGTCGCCATCCTCTGCCCATCTTTCTTTCCTCAAGGAAATTCTAGTTCAGAATCTACCCTGCCATCCCCCAACTGGAACCCGGCTGGTTACGGCTACTTTGCCATTGCGATAGTCTTCCCCACCTCAGATTTTGGACTTCACACGTAGATAAGTGAATCCAGCTTTTGTAAGTTTGTCGGGTTTTCTAGAGCAAAACTTGCTGAATAACAGACTGAGGTCGTCTGGGCCAAGCTGTTCTAGAGGAAAATAAACTTACTTATAAATTTTTGATTTATACTTTGATACTTTGTTATTTTGATACTTTGTTATTGATACTTTGTTATTCTACCTTTATTAAATAAAAAGAACACACAAATGACTGTTTTCCAGAATAAAAATATGGTTGAAAGTGATTTCTATCTCCACCATTAGATACTAGAAAAATAAGCATTAATTTCATATACTACCTGTTTACAAGGTATTCTATTAAAAAAGACATCTTGCTAAATAAATATAGAAAAAACAGTTAAAATAGAAATTAATATTTAGTAGAAATTTTATGGCACAACTGTAATTATAAGGTAGGAATTATACAGTTATTCAGTTATTAACACATGAGGTAGATATAATATAATAAATAAACACATTGAATAAAAGTCTTTTAAGAGACCCATATTTTTATTTGGGGGTCTTTTATCCAATAAAAGTAAAATATGTTGAGATACTCAAGAAAAATTTAAATACAAATAGATACAGTACTGTAAGTGACACTCAAAACTCACACAAAGAAGCAAATAGGAAAATTATGTAAAAACAATATAAAATAACATGGAATTAAAAGTTGAAAAATGGCCCAAATAACCATGCTATTACTATTTATTAATATCTATATTAACAACTATTGTTAGTATTATTAATTCATTTTAAATTTAGAAATTAAATATACATAGTATGTCTTTTATATAACTTGGATTACGAAGGAAACTAAAACTAAAATTAGAGATATTTTTAAATGAATATAACCAAGAGTATTTTCTACATGTAATCTATAACATTTAGACAGAAAATACATTTTTTAGTTCATTTACTAGAAAGCAAATTAGCAGAGTATTTTTAGTGCAGAATAGTAGTATACAGAGTATTTGTATACTAAAAATAAATTAGCTAAATACTCAAAATAAAATTTAAAAAGCAAAAAGAAAATAGGAAATAAAAATAATAAGATAAAATCAAGAGCTAGTCCTTAAGAACAAAAGCAGATGAAAATAAATTCTGGACTACCTGACAAAAAAACAATATACAAGAATAACATGAATCTAGTGTAACTAGAGACAGAAGTCTTTATTTTTTAAAAGATTTTTTAATTTTATTTATTTGACAGAAAGAGAGAGAGATCACAAGTAGGCAGAGAGGCAGGCAGAGAGAGGGGGAAGCAGGCTCCCCGCTGAGCAGAGAGCCTGATGTGGGGCTTGATTCCTGGACCCTGAGATCATGACCTGAGTTGAAGGCAGAAGCTTAACCCACTGAGCCACCCAGGCGTCCCTAGACAGAAGTCTTTAAAAGGCAAATATTCTCTGTCAATAAGTTTGAAAATCAATTGAGATATCTATGTGTACATACATATAATACATAAATGAATGTGTGTATATAGAGAGAAAATCAATTGATGTACATGAAACACATATATACACACGTATATCAATAGGTATATAAATATATGATGTATATCAATGCATATATTCAAGATAACCAAATAAACAAAACTATCAATCCTTATATATAAGTGCTTGCCACCTAAAAATATGAAAATTTGCTACTTCATTGATAAGTAGCAAAATTATGTATTTTCTGAAACAAAAGTGAAATACTATTTAAACTGGAACATTCAGAAGAGAAATTAACAATCAAGTTTATTGAAAGAAAAAAGTGTATTAAAAATGTATAAATTTGGGGTTATGGACATTGGGGAGGGTTTGTGCTACGGTAAGTGTTGTGAAGTGTGTAAACCTGGTGATTCACAGACCTCTACCCCTGGGGATAAAGATACATTATATGTTTACTAAAAATTCTTTTAAAAATTAAATAAAAAAAGAAAAAAATGCATAAATTCAAAAGAAACTTCTTATGCAAGAGAGATATAGCACAGAACTGTGGAATGTTTTGATGAGTGTCTTTTTTTTCCTTTTTTTTTTTTTTTTAACTCCAAAAGTACTGACAGCAAAGACAGTGTGGTTTAAATAAAATGGTCAATGCCTCAATAAAGGACTGACATTCAGCTCTTCCACTGACAGTTATCCTGGCACTAGAATCTCCATCTTAAATTAATGACAGTATTATTGGCTTTAATGTTGACAATGAAGTAAACAATAATTAGAGGCATGTCACAGGGTGCTGCCTAGCCTTACCCTGAGAGGTATCTGGTGAGTTTCAGAGTGATTTATGCCACAGAGGATGAGATACAGAAAAAAAGAATTTCTTTTATAAATATATAAATAAATATCTTGAGCCTATATGCTTAAAATAAGTCTGGATGAGGTAAAAACCTCTCCAGCTAATTCAGACCAGTGATATCTCATGAGTTGGTTCTATCGCTCACCGTTGCATTATGGAGTAAGTGCAGCCTGGGAGGAACAGGGTTTGGAAAGTAAAGAAACACATTGTCCTCCTGCCCTGGGATCTGAGCAGTGACATCTGCCTACTAGTTAATAACTTATTCTTACCCTCACTACAACCAGGAAGTTTGGACCCTCCTAACAGGGCTGGTGGGAGTTAAGAACCAAAATGTGGAAAATAATGAAAATATGCCAGAGGACATGATTAAAAACCTGAAGCAATCAACAGCATTGTTCTGAGGGGTGGAGAAAGTACAGGTGTGAAATGGGGAGCATTGGAGTAAGGCCCATCATGGCACCAAGAAAAGACAACTACTGCTTTACTCTACCAAATAGATGGGGGAAAATGGACTTCCAGAACCATCTTGAGAAGGTGAGAATTGGAAAATTGAGGACCACATTAAAATTATGTGAAGATTATTGGAAGTGGGCACAAATGATATAAAATATTCTTAGGGATAAGAGAAAATAGAGTGTATACAATTTTTACCGGTGGAAATGACAAACATTTCTAAAGACATGAATTTCAGTTTGTGATGAAACTGTGATGATTTTAAAACATATTTTTAAACCTTTTGATGGTCATTCTAACAAAAAATGAAGTCTAATGTCTAATTATTTTCCCGTTAACTGTGAGTCAGTCTGAAGTCCCTATATCTAAAAAATGAGGGCAGCAGAAATAACTCCACATGACATACTAGGCTAGTTCAGAAAAGTAGTACTATTTTTGCCCTGATCTCTCTTGAGAGGAAGGCAGTGGGAGAAGCAGGCTCCCCACTGAAGAGAGAACTTGATGTGGAACTCAATTCCAGGACCCCAGGATCATGACCTGACCAAAGGCAGATGCTTCAACGGTTGAGCCATCCAGGTGTCCCTTGATATGTCTGCTTTTAAAACTCAACCACCATGTTGTGAGGAATCCCAAGCCACAAAGAGAGGTCATGTGTCAGTATCTGGTCAATAGCTCCAGCTAATTTCCCATGATGAAAGCCAACATCAACAAAGATAAATCAAAGTGGAGAAGTCTTCAGTGTTTGCTTTGGCCTGAATGAGGCAGCATGGATCAAAAATAAAATGTTCCTACCAAACCCTGCCTAAATTCTAAATTTATTAATAAAATAAATGTTATTATTCTTTTCAGCAACTACTTATATGGGTGGATAATTAGAACAATATCCTTTGTATCTTCAGAGTTTATGCAAGTCAAAATTAAAATGACAAATTACCTGGGGAAAAAATGGCTAAAGTGGAAATGTAATTCATAAAAGAACATATATAAACAATACATATACCCCAAAAATACCCAATAATATTAGTTATCACAGGAATGAAAACAAAATAATGTAGTGAAAATATTTACCCCTTATCAATATGAAAACTTCAACTGTTTGCAAAAAAAAAGATCTTAAATAAATATATTAATCAAAAAAATGGCAAAATAAATGATCTTGTAAAATATGCGTGACACATTGTTAATTCCCAAAATCACAATGCTAAATAAAAGAAATCTAATTCTTTGATTAGTAAATCATAGGTCTATAAATACCCAAGGAGTTAGTTGAAGATATAAGGTTAAGATAAGAAATCAATTTTTATTCTATATACTTTTGTATTGACTTGCAAATATTATGCATTACTTTCATAATAAAAAGGAAACTAGTTATTAGTAGAGTCCTACTCCATTAAAAAGTGGGGATGCTTTGAGTTGGTGCAGAGTTGAGAGTTTTCAGACATAGATTTGTATCTGTGTTGTGCCATTACCAAGAGAATCTATGTCTCAACCAGAGGAGGTTTGTCTTGTAAGTTTTACAAGCAGCAAAGTGAAAAAACAATCCATTCAATGGGAAAAAAATATTTGCAAATCATGTACCTGATGAAGAATTTGCATCCAGATTGCATAAGAGTGCCTACAACTCAATAATAAAATGACAACTCAAAATAAACACTTAAAACAGGCTTGACTAGACATTTCTCTAAAGAAAATACACAATATTTGCACATGAAATAACAGTCAATATCATTATTCATCAGGAAAATGCATATGCATCTCTTAATTGTTTAGGATCTATAGAACATAGGCTGTGTCTTAGCCATCACTTAATTGTTTAGGATCTGTAGAACCTATGCTGAACTTCTGCTGGTAAAACATAAGAATGAATTTATCAGGAAATTCAGGAAGTTTCAGATTACTCCTAGAAACCTGTCATAAATGTAAATTCTTAGGCCTTCTGAGACAGGTAGGATCAGACACGTTGAGAGTAGGGTTCAGTCATCTGTGTTTGAACAAGGCTTCCAGGTAATTCTGGTAGATTCTGAAGTTATAGAACACACCTATAAACACAGTTAAAATCTAGAATACTTCTTTACAAAATAAGATATTTTTTAAAATGCTACTTTTTTTACATATTTTAAACATGGGTTTTTAAGCCTCTTTAAAACCTTATTTTAAACCCTTGCAAGGAATAGCACCTTTTCCTAAAGTGACAAATCATACATAAAAATTATTTCTGCTGATGTTAGTCATGATCTCTCCCTTTTCATTCATAATTTTATTAATTTGGGTCCTCTCTCTATTCTTTTGTATAATTTTAGCCAATGGTCTATCAATCTTATTGATTTTTTAAAAAACCAGCTCCTAGCTTCGTTGATGTGTTCTACTGTATCTCTAGTTTCTATCTCATTGATCTCTGCTCTAATCCTGACTATTTCCTTCTTGTGTGTGGGGTTGGCTTAATTTGTTGTTGATTCTCCAGTTCTCCAGTTCTTTAAGGTGTTAAGAGAGCTGGTGTATTCTGGATTTTTCAATTTTTTTTTTTTTTTTTTTTTTTTGGTGGGAGGCTTGGATGGCTATGTATTTCCCCCTTGGGACTGCCTTTGCCGTATCCCATAAGTTTTGGACCAAAGTGTCTTTATTCTCATTGGTTTCCATGAATTGTTTAAGTTCTTCTTTGATTTCCTGATTAATCCAAACATTCTTAAGCAAGGTGGTCTTTAGCTTCCAAGTGTTTGAATTCCTTCCAAACTTTTTCTTGTGGTTGAGTTCCAATTTCAAAGCATTGTGGTCTGAGGCTATGCAGGGAATAATCTCAATCTTTTGGTATTGGTTGAGCCCTGATTTGTGACCCAGTATGTTGTCTATTCTCTATTATGTTTTACCAGCAGAAGTTCAGCATAGGTTCTACAGATCCTAAGGTCCATGTGCACTCGAGAAGAATGAATATTCTGTTGTTTTAGGGTGGAATGTTCTGTATATATCTATGACATCCATCTGGTCCAATGTGTCATTCAGTGCTCTTGTTTCTTTACTGATTTTCTGCTTGGATAATCTGTCTAATACTGAGAGTGGCGTGTTACAATCCCCTACTATTAATGTATTCATATCAGTATGACTCTTGCCTTGATCAGTAAGACTCTTGAATCTTGATTAATGGTTGTCTTATGTAGTTGGTTGCTCTCATATTGGGGGCATAAATATTTACAGTTGTTAGATCTTCTTGGTGGATAGACCCTTTAATATCTACTGATATTTGTGAACACTTTTTTAAAGGTTTACTTATTTATTTGAGAGAGAGAGTAGTGGGGAAGGGGCAGAGGGAGAGAATATCCAAGCAGACTCCGCTGAGCACTGAGCCCAATGCCGGGCTGGATCTCACAAGGGATCAGGATCCGACTGAAACCAAGAGTTAGATGATTAACTGACTGAATCACCCAGGCACCACAATGTTTTTGAACACATTTATCTAATGGTGTTAAATATAAAGAAAATGCAGTGGGTCTCCTCATTTATATCAAGAACTGAGACAGTTCTAGGCAGTCAAGATTCATAGAAGTAGACCGCCTCCCCCCATCCTCAAAAGTGAGAGACTTATCCAAGTATTTTAAGCCTGGGCCTGGGAATTAAGCACAACTGATGCCAAAAGCTTCGAGCCTCCATGTTAGAAAGAAGTGTCTTTTAGGTTTCTAAGGAAACAGAAATTTTAGATTTGAATCTTGACTTGGGCTGAATTGAATTCAAAAACTCATCAGGATCTATACCCAGAGACCGGAACAGAAGGGACTCAGATTAAAAATAGTGTATCCGCTTTGGCCATCAAAGGAGAAGACACAATAATAGTCAAGAGCAACAATTTGCCAACTGCACAAATTCTCCTAATTACATTGTATCATTTTAAAGCATGAATTATTTCCAGTCACTCCTGCCACATATGAATTAATTGGAGGCAGAGAAGCAGATTCCCAGCATTTAAAAAGATGTGCCTTGGGGAGATTCAAATGCACAGTTGAAAATATTTTTGAAAGCCCACACGACATCTCTTAGGCAGTACTGAAATTTCTAAGTAACTCATGGTTGATTTTAAAGCTGGTACAAGTGTGCATAAATACACAATCATACTTACCAATGTATAGCATGTATACAAATTATAGATTGGATGTAGATTACATAAATTAAGAGTTTCCCACATAAGAATAAAATCTAAACTGAAGACAACACAAGAAGTGCCCTGGAGCCTTGTATTTTAAAAAAGTGATAAAGTCAGCCAAATAACACATCTCAATAAAAAAAGCAATAATCCTAGCTAGCTATGCCGAATACTGCAGAACATAAAACAAAAGGAGATTGAACCCTAAGGTATCAGCAGTGATCACCAGTAAAATTTATCCTATCGTTTTTAAGAAAGAGGAAGAAGAAACACTCAGGATTTAGAATATTTTATTTTTTCCTTTTTTAAAGAAAGAATTCCATGTAATGTTGCATTGGTCACTTTTATTGTGTTGTTTTTAAAGTTTCCTCCACTAGTTATGAAAGTATACAAGTAGTTACACATACTTCTAAACAAGTAGACTTCATTTTCTTTTTAAGAAAATTATTAGGTTTACAGAAAAATAGTGTAGAAACTTTTGATATACATCTTCCCCCTTCCCCCACTCACAGTTTTCCCTATTATTATCATCTTGCAATTATGTGGCACATTTGTTACAATTGATGAACCAACACAGATACACTATTTAGTAAAGTCCATAGTTTACATTATGATTCACTCTTTGTGTTTTATATTCCCTGAGTTTTGACCCATGTTTAATGTCATGGGTCTGTCATTTCTGTTTCATACATAGTAGCTTCATGGTCCTAAAAGTCCTCTGTGGTCCACTTATTCATCTCTTATCCCTTCGTCCCTGACCCATAGATGACCACTGATCCTCCTCCTATCTCCTTAGTTTTGCCTTTTCTAGAATGCTATACATATGGAATCATATGTATGTAGCCTTTTCAAATTGGCCTCTTCCACTTAGTGATGTGCTTTTAAGATTCATCCATGTCCTTTTCTAGCTTGATAGCTCGTTTCTTTTTATCTCTGAATACTATTCCATTATAGGAATGTACCTGTGTTTGTTTATCCACTTACATATTTGAGGACAACTTCTGTCAACATTCACATCCAGGTTTTATATGGACTCCGTACCAGCTCTGAAAACATGTACATTATATTTTAATCATAATACATTTTAGAGAAAAAAAATGTTTTCCTTATACCCCAAAGCAACTTAGTTATTCTTTCCATACAAGATCTATGAAATTTGGTCTTGCAGTAGGAACTGGGATTGAAAAGGGGGAAAAAAAAGAGCCACAGAAGCTCATAATCATAAGGAACATTGATGGTCTCCTGGGTGAGTTCATCTGTCCTTGCTTGAATTCTCCTACATATCTCTTTTATTCATACAGCTTCTGCTGACCAAATTTTCTAGTTTGGCAGGCTCTGAATTTTAAAAATATTACTTTCTGGATTGCACCATCCAAATTTCTATTTCTTAGGGTTACACAAGAATAGTAGATTTAATCATCTTCCTGGCAGCCTTGAGATTTTTGAAGACATTTTTACATTTTACCGGTTCCTTCAAACTTTCTTCTTAAGATGTTTTACTGTGTCTTTCCATCAGCATGATCCATTCGTGACTTGAGTTCAGGTATACCTCAATTTCCCACACTATTTCTACCTCAGCGAAAGAAACTGATATGTCATCCTACAGGTTAATTAAACAATGTGCAATGATAAAATTTCATGGGTTTTTGGCATTGTTTTTAATGTCCAAATCAAGCTATGAATATGATATAATAAACCCATTGTTTATAGATCATGCTATTGGCATTGTCTAATAGAAAGATGGATAAATTCAAACATAATCTTAGACCTTTGCAAAAAACTGTAAAGATGCTATTTAAATTCAAGGATGGGGAAAATAGGATAGCTCTCATTTGAGTTATTAACAAAATTGCAAAATTCCACAGTAAATTTTTATGAAAGATAAAACAATCTCAGAGATTAAAAAAGAAAGAAAAGAAAAAGAAACCCAAACAGATATGAAGTGGATTAAAATCACAACTACTATATTGATTACAATGGATTTAATAGATCCCAGGTTGAAAATAGGAGGAGAGTGAATTAGTAAATTAGAATAAAAGTTCTAGAAATTCTTCCAATAAAAATTTTGCATATATGGGACAAATTCATACAGGAAATATAAGAGAATATAAGAAACAAGAAAAAATAAGAGAAATTGACCAACCAGAATAAATAATATGTAAGAAAATATTGAGGAAAAAAAATTAAGGAAAAAATTTTTTAAAAAATTCCCTGACCTAAGGTCAAAGGACACACTTAGTAGTTAAAATTACTGAACAGGAAAAACTTCACTGCACATATGTGGGTAATTTTTAAATTAAATGCAAAAGAAATAAAACACTTTCATAAATGTCAAAAAAGGAAAATCATAAAATTTACACAAAATTCTATCAGCTACAATCAAGCTTCTCCTCTATAGCATAACAAAATTTATGAAAATGTACAGAAAAATAAGGGGAAAAGTTTACACACCAGAAAGAAAGCTACCGAAATAATAATAAAAATGAACACAAAGAGGAAACAAAAGCATATTAGAGAGAATCAACGAAGCCAAAAATGGGTTATTTGACATGAGTGACAGAATTGATAAATCTCAGGAAAACTGAATCAAGAAAACCAACCCCCCAAAAAGTCTGAATTATAAATATCAGAAATGAAAAAGGGATTGCACTCCAGATTCCAAACACATTAGAATAATGATAGGATTCTATGAAACAATTTATGCCAGTAAATGTGAAAATGTAGATTAAATGAACTAATTTCTAGACAGAAACACAAATTACTACAATCCATACAAGAAGAAACAGAGTATCTTAATCATAAATTTATAAAGTAAATGTAATCTGTAATTTAAAATGTGCTCACATGCACACATACACACAGCCCAGCACACAAATAAACCACACCAAGTACCAACTGACTTTCATGTGAATTAGAATTCTTAACTTTTATTGAAAAAAAATTAACCAATCTTACACAATTTCTTCCATATATTTTTTTTTAAAAAGAGGAAACCTTTGCCAATTTCATTGTTCTAACCTTGATTTTAAAGAACAAATGACACCATTTGCATCGACATGGATGGAACTGGAGGTTATGTTAAATGAAGTAAGCCAAGCAGAGAAAGACAATTATTATATGGTTTCACTCATATGTGGAACATAAGCAATAGCATGGAGAACCATAGGGGAAGGGAGGATAATCCAAAGGGGGACAAATCAGAGAGAGAGATAAACCATGAGAGACTATGGACCCCAGGAAATGAACTGAGGGTTTCAGAGGGGAGGGAGTGGGGGAAAGGGTAACAGGGAGATGGGTATTATGGAGGGCATGTGTTGTGATGAGCACTGGGAGTTCTATGTAACTAATGAATCACTAAACACTACATCAAAAACTAATGATGTATTCCTATACAATGGCTAGATGAACATAATAAAAATTTAAAAATAAAATAAAGAACAAATGACAACTAAGGGCATTTCAAGGATATAAAATCAGAGGTCAATTTCTCCCAAAATCATACACATGAAAATCCTCATTAAACACCTAAAAAAATAAAAGGCAACTATGTGTAAAATGGTAATACATTTGACCCTTGAACAACTACATGGATTAGGGGCACCAACTCCTTCCAAGGCTGTTGAAAATCCACATACAACTTTGACTCCCTGAAAACTTAAGTACTGGAAGCTTTACCAACAACATAAACAGTCGATTAACACATATTTTGTAAGCTGTATGTATTGCATACCTGTATTCTTATTAAAAAAGTAGTCAGTAGAAAAGAAAATACATCTACAGTATTGTATTTGTAAGAAAAAAATACATGTGTAAGTGGATCTGTGAAGTTCAAACCCATGTTGTTCAAGAAGCAACTGTATTTCCCCACCAAATAGAAATGATTCAAGAAATGCAAGGTTGGTTTAATATTTTAAAATCAATCAGTGTATTCGGGGTGCCTGGGTGGCTCAGTGGGTTAAAGCCTCTGCCTTCAGCTCAGGTCATGATCCCAGGGTCCTGGGATTGAGCCCCGCATTGGGCCCTCTGCTCAGCAGGGTGCCTGCTTCCCTTCCTCTCTCTCTGCCTGCCTCTCTGCCTATGTGTGATCTCTGTCTGTCAAATAAATAAAATCTTTTATAAAAAAATCAATCAGTGTAGTCTTCATGTTAAGAGGGAAAATGTAGCATAACATAATAGATATTATAATATAATAATAATACATATCATTATTACATAACAATAATCCAATATTTCTTAGTATATCTATGCTTATAACAATATGACACTATCTTAACATATTGATAATATTGCAAATCTGAGTAGTGGGTAATATAAGTCTTCTACAAAATTTCTTACTTAGGTTTGTTTAGCTTATCTATGCTATTTATATTTCCATATAAATTTTAGGTACAGCTTGTCAATATCTTTTTTAAAAAGCATGCTGCAATTTTGGCTGGATTGCACTAAATGTACAAATAAACTTAGAAAGGATTGACATCTTACCAATACTGAGTTTTGCAATCTATAATTAATTTCACTCAGTAATATTTTTTGGATTTCCAGTGCAGAAATTTTGCATATCTTACCGGAGAGTTTTCTTCATTTCAGTATACAGGTTTTGTATACATTTATTTCTAGATGTTATTTGAGTGCTATTAACAGTTGTATTGTATGCTGTTGACACTCTATGGATACAATTGATAACTACTGACACATGCAACACCATGAGTCAATTCAAAACATAATGTTGAATGTAAGAAGCCAGATATAAAACACTATAAATAACGTAATAAACAAATACCACTTACAAAAAATTTAAAACAGGCAAAACTAATATATGGGACTAGAATTCAGAATAATGGCTTGTCACTGGAGATGAAGATAAATCACCAGAATGGGTCCCAAGAAAATTTTCTTGAATGATAGAAATTACTTATATTTTGATCTAGATGATGATCACATGGGTGAATACATGTGTGCAAGAGTACAAAGCTATTCACACAATGTGTACACTTGGCCATATGCAAGTAATAAAACACTTTTTAAAAATAGGTACAGGGGCTCCTGGGTGGCTCAGTGGGTTAAAGCCTCTGCCTTCGGCTCAGGTCCTGATCCCAGGGTCCTGGGATCGAGCCCCGCATCGGGCTCTCTGCTCAGCAGGGAGGCTGCTTCCTCCCCTCTCTCTGCCTGCCTCTCTGCCTACTTATGATTTCTGTCTGTCCAATAAATAAATAAAATCTTTAAAAAAAATAGGTACATTATTTCAAGTCCCACAAGTGATATTGGGACAATTTTCAAATGTAAAAATTCTAAAGTAGATATAACATTACTGGACAACAGTCCCTGAAATACTCAAATCCTGCCTTAATCCCAGATTCTTTTCTCTGTTTCTCCAAGGAAAAAATATGCATAGAAATAAACAAAAGCAAAGAAAATGGTATTGGCTTTGACCCCAAACTGCAATTTAGAACTCTACTGAACTTTTCATCTAGATTGTGTATCAAGGTGCCTTAAACTAACATGGTCATATTAACTTCACCTCTAAACCCAATCCAACTGTAGACATTTCCCTGAAATGCAAGGAAAACTAAATAATATAAACTCAAGAGGGAGATGATCGAGGATGGGTAAAGCAAAAACAAGACCACTATGCCCTGATACTATGAGGAAACAGGTTAAACATGCCTGCCTTCCACTCTTCTTAAAGAGCCACAGGTAGGGGCGACTGCCTTCAGCTCAGGTCATGATCTCAGGGTTCTGGGATGGAGCCCCACATCAGGGTCTCTGCTCAGCAGGAAGCCTGACTCCCCATCTCTACCTGCCTGCCTCTCTTCCTACTTGTGACCTCTCTCTCTGTCAAATAAATAAATAAAAGCTTTTTTTTTTCTTTCTTTCTTTTTTTTTAAAGAGCCCCTGGTAGGACTAATAAGCTCCTATGAGAACTACCTCTAAGCCCACGTCAGCCAAGGCACCAGGTGACAGTGAACATTTGCGGAGGTGCAAACCCATTCATACTTTCATCCAAGACTGAGCGATCTTTTGAGAGGTGCAAACACTTTCAGTAGCTCCAATCAGTAGGGCCAAAGCAAAGTCCTTGGATTCAGTACGTTTTTAGCTTCACCCCTTTTCAGAGGGGTGAAGTGAAGGGAAGTTGGGTAGAGTTGAAAAGGCCTATGAGTTTCCTCTACCTGAGAGTTCAGTAGAGTTTCCTCTACCTGAGAGTTTCCTCTATCTGAGAGTTCAGACTTCTAATCTTCATTTAGCTAAGAAAAAACTTTCGGTTTCTCCTTACAGAAGAAAGTAATATCATACATATATGTGGTTGTAAGAAGTAGGTACAGTGGAAGTAAATCCCTAAGAGCCATTCTTGGGATGTAGTAGGTGGCAGGAAAATGTTAGCTTCCTTTCCCACTTCCAGTAACTACCATTTAGATTGAAAACACATGTGTTTTCACCATATATCATAGTATCTGACACATTGTTTGACATATAATAGGTGCCAAATAAATACTCAGTAGGGGAGTAAACACCAAGGACTGAGCTAATCACCATGAAGGGTTATATAAAAAGGGGTTGTCAGAGCCAATTATTTTACAATATGCTAAGAAATAGATGCACAAACACCTAAATAATGGAATGAAATATATTCTACAAAGTACCATGCAGTAGAAAGAAAGAAAGAGAGAGAGAGAAAGAGAAGGGGGGGGAAGGAAAGAAAGAAAGAAAAAAAAAGAAACTCTAGTACCATCAATGAGAATTTAATTTGGGTCATCATAGGATAGATGAGTCATTTACTCTCAAGTACCATACCTTCCAAAAGGAGGACTGATGTGAGGCAAAGAAACAATCTTTAGAAGACCCAGCCAGCTGAGGGGACAGCTTAGAGCTGGTTATCTGTGGGTACAAAACAACATTTAACAGGATACAAAATACACCCCAAATCAGCGACCTTTATGTGGTTCTGTGTTCCTTATTGGCAGAATATATGGGTGCCAGAACTACGGCACTATTGGCACTGCTTACCATCACTCACATAGACTTGCTCAGGGAATTCATGCTTTCCATCCTCCAACTCTGAACTCTGCATTCTAAAAGTCCTGGGTCCTAGAAGAGAAATGCTTCCACCAGGGACACAGCAAAATCCCATAAACTAAGTTATAGCTGCCACAGCTTCAAGCTTCTTTTGCCAAGAGACCAGCAGGGCAGGAGAGAAGTCATCATTCTGGCAGATGTAATTTACCCTGATCATCAGGAGGAGACAGGCCTTCTAGCACACACTGGGGAAGGGAAAAATACATTAGGCAATTAGTTGGTCCACTGGAGACAGCTCTTGGTACTTCCTTGCCTGACTTTGAAAGTAAATAGACAAATGCAGCAGTCTGATAAAATTACAGCACCCAGGAGATCAGTCCTCTCAGGAAGGAAGGTCGGTTACTGGATCAGGCTAGCCACCTAGCCACCAGGGATTCATTGCCAAGGGTGAAGTGAATCTGGATGGGCAGCTGAAGAAATATGACATGAATATTCATTGTATCCCCAAGATCAACTGCAGTGATGGGGACTATAGTTCATTGCACTGAACTTCTTTTAGGTTTCCCCAGACGACCTGTTCTCAGATATCGTGAACATATTATGTAATACAAATAGAATCAAGTGGCACAAACAGTGGACTGTTGCAGATGTCATGGTGTCTCCTCCAGGACCAAGACACTCATTCCTCCAGCTGCCTGTAGCGTTGGCTCAATCCCTTCCAGAAATTATCTATGGCCAAAGAGAGCTGCTTTAATCAAGGTTAATCTCTCCCTACAGGCAGCCCATATCCATTGCTTCAATTCAAGGCAACTATGAAGTTTGGATGAACTCCAAAGTTCTCTATGGAATCAATGAAGATTTTCTTTAGATTGCATCACAGCGCAACTTTTCCCTCTGCCCATTCATCCTTCCTTCAGTCCCTCACAGGTATGGTTCCTAAGAGTATGACTCAATAAAACTTACCGCAAGCAATCTCCACCTCAAAATCTGTTCAGAGAAGCTAACCAAAGAAGCATATGTTGCCAGATTCCTTTGAGAAACTCTCTGATACTGGTTCCTGAATATAAACATCTGTAAGTCTTTCTGTAAGATCTTATTATTATGCTAATATTTAGAATATCATCAGTCATTTACATATACCAAGCACTTAATAATATATTATTAAAAGAGTTAATCTATACTCCATGAATATAATGTTTTGGGTTCATATTTGTGTGTAAAAGTTAATAAATGCCAAATTTAAACTTCCTGCAATAAAATTTATTTGCTCATGTCAACCACAAGGCACATATTGGAGACTATATATCAAACAATGCTTGGATCAACCAGGAGATCAAAGAAGAACTTAAACAATTCATGGAAAACAATTAGAATGAAGACACTTTGGTCCAAAACCTATGGGATACAGCAAAAGCGGTCCTAAGGGGGAAATACATAACCATCCAAGCCTCCCTCAAAAAAATTGAAAAATCCAGAATACAACAGCTGTCTCTACACCTTAAAGAACTGGAGAATCAACAACAAATCAAACCAACTCCACACATAAGAAGGGAAATAATCAAGACTAGAGCAGAGATCAATGAGTTAGAAACTAGAGATCCAGTAGAACGTATAAATGAAACTAGAAGCTGGTTTTTTGAAAGAATCAATAAGATCGATAAACCATTGGACACACTAATCCAAAACAAAAGAGAGAAAGCTCAAATTAATAAAATGATGAATGAAAAGGGAGAGATCACAACTAACACCAAGGAAGTAGAAACATTCATCAGAAGCTATTATCAACAGTTATATGCGAATAAGTTAAACAACCTAGATGAAATGGATGCATTCCTGGAAAACCATAAACTCCCAAAATTGGGGGCGCCTGGGTGGCTCAGTGGGTTAAGCCTCTGCCTTCGGCTCGGGTCATGATCTCAGCGTCCTGGGATCGAGCCCCGCATCGGGCTCTCTGCTCAGCGGGGAGCCTGCTTCTCCCTCTCTCTCTCTGCCTGCCTCTCTGCCTGCTTGTGATCTCTCTGTCTGTCAAATAAATAAATAAAAAAAAATCTTTAAAAAAAAAAAAAAACTCCCAAAATTGAACCAGGAGGAAATTGACAACCAGAATAGACCAATATCTATTGGTCTAACGAGATTGAAGCAGTGATCAAAAATCTCCCAAAAAACAAGAGCCCAGGACCTGATGGATCCCCTGGGGAATACTACCAAACGTTCAAAGCAGAAATAACACCTATTCTCCTGAAGCTCTTTCAAAAAATTGAAGCAGAAGGAAAACTTCCAGACTCTTTTTATGAAGCCAGCATTACTCTGATCCCCAAACCAGGCAAAGACCACACCAAAATGGAGAATTTCAGACCAATATCACTGATGAATATGGATGCTAAGTTTCTCAACAAGATCCTAGCAAACAGGATTCAATAGCACATTAAAAAGATCATCCACATGACCAGGTGGGATTCATTCCTGGGTTACAAGGATGGTTCAAAATTCGCAAATCAATCAATGTGATAGAACGAATCAATAAGAGAAGAAAGAAGAACCACATCGTCCTCTCAATTGATGCAGAAAAAGCATTTGACAAAATCCAGCATCTGTTCCTGATTAAAACACTTCTAAGTATAGGGATAAGAGAATGGTCGAGCTTCATTCTTCTACATATAGCTGTCCAATTTTCCCAGCACCATTTATTGAAGAGACTGTCTTTTTTCCAGTGTATATTTTTTCCTGTTTTGTCGAAGATTATTTGACCATAGAGTTGAGGGTCCATATCTGGGCTCTCTACTCTGTTCCACTGGTCTATGTGTCTGTTTTTATGCCAGTACCATGCTGTCTTGGTGATCACAGCTTTATAGTAAAGCTTTAAATCAGGTAACGAGATGCCACCAGTTTTATTTTTGTTTTTCAACATTTCCTTAGCGATTCAGGGTCTCTTCTGATTCCATACAAATTTTAGGATTATTTGCTCCAGCTCTTTGAAATATACCTGTGGAATTTTGATTGGAATGGCATTAAAAGTATAGATTGCTCTAGGTAATATAGACGTTTATTTTTATTTTTTATAAACATACAATGAATTTTTATCCCCAGGATACATGTCTGTGAATCGCCAGGTTTATTCACTTCACAGCACTAACCATAGCACATACCCTCCCCAATGTCCATTACCCAACCCCCTCTCCCGATACCCCTCCCCACAGGAACCCTCAGTTTTGTTTTGTGAGATTAAGAGTCACTTATGGTTTGTCTCCCTCCCGATCCCATCTTGTTTCTTTTCTTCTTTTCCTACCCCCCCAACCCCCCCATGTTGCATCTCCACTTCCTCATATCAGGGAGATCATATGATAGTTGTCTTTCTCTGATTGATTTATTTCACTAAGCATGATACCCTCTAGTTCCATCCACATTGTTGCAAATGGCAAGATTTCATTTCTTTTGATGGCTGCATAGTATTCCATTGGGTATATATACCACCTCTTCTTTATCCATTCATCTGTTGATGGACATCTAGGTTCTTTCCATAGTTTGGCTATTGTAGACATTGCTGCTATAAACATTCAGGTGCACGTGCCCCTTCGGATCACTACATTTGTATCTTTAGGGTAAATACCCAGTAGTGCAATTGCTGGGTTATAGGGTAGTTCTATTTTCAACTTTTTGAGGAATCTCCATGCTGTTTCCCAGAACGGTTGCACCAGCTTCCATTCCCACCAACAGTGTAGGAGGGTTCCCCTTTCTCCACATCCTTGCCAGCATCTGTCATTTCCTGACTTGTTCATTTTAGCCATTCTGACTGGTGTGAGGTGATATCTCATTGTGGTTTTGATTTGTATTTCCCTGATGCCAATTGATGTGGAGCACTTTTTCATGTGTCTGTTGGCCATCTGGATGTCTTCTTTGCAGAAATGTCTGTTCATGTCCTCTGCCCATTTTTTGATTGGGTTATTTGTTCTTTGAGTGTTGAGTTTGATAAGTTCTTTATAGATTTTGGACACTAGCCCTTTATCTGATATGTTGTTTGCAAATATCTTCTTCCAATCTGTCAGTTGTCTTTTGGTTTTGTTAACTGTTTCCTTTGCTGTGCAAAAGCTTTTGATCTTGATGAAATCCCAATAATTCATTTTTGTCCTAGCTTCCCTTGCCTTTGGCGATGTTCCTAGGAAGATGTTGGTGTGGCTGAGGTTAAAGAGGTTGCTGCCTGTGTTCTCCTCAAGGATTTTGATGGATTCCTTTCTCACATGGAGGTCCTTTATCCATTTTGAGTCTATTTTCAGGTGTGGTGTAAGGAAATGGTCCAAATTCATTTTTCTGCAAGTGGCTGTCCAATTTTCCCAACACCATTTATTGAAGAGGCTATCTTTATTCCATTGAACATTCTTTCCTGCTTTATTGAAGATTAGTTGAACATAGAGTTGAGGGTCTATTTCTGGGCTCTCTATTCTGTTCCATTGATCTATGTGTCTGTTTTTGTGTCAGTACCATACTGTCTTGATGATGACAGCTTTGTAATAGAGCTTGAAGTCCAGAATCGTGATGCCACCAACTTTGGCTTTCTTTTTCAATATTCCTTTGGCTATTCGAGGTCTTTTCTGGTTCCATATAAATTTTAGGATTATTTGTTCCATTTCTTTGATGATGATGGGTGGGATTTTTGATAGGGATTGCATTAAATGTGTAGATTGCTTTAGGTAGCATAGACATTTTCACAATATTTGTTCTTCCAATCCAGGAGCATGGAACATTTTTCCATTTCTTTGTGTCTTCCTCAATTTCTTTCATGAGTACTTTATAGTTTTCTGAGTATAGATTTTAGCCTCTTTGGTTAGGTTTATTCCTAAGTATCTTATAGTTTTGGGTGCAATTGTAAATGGGATTGACTCCTTAATTTCTCTTTCTTCTGTCTTGTTGTTGGTGTAGA
>PISX010023397.1:0-29826 GCA_004024625.1 Mellivora capensis
CGGGTATTCATCCTTTCTGATGGAGGCATAATACTCCATAGTGTATATGGACCACATCTTCTTTATCCATTCGTCTGTTGAAGGGCATCTTGGTTCTTTCCACAGTTTGGTGACCGTGGCCATTGCTGCTATAAACATTGGGGTACAGATGGCCCTTCTTTTCACCACATCTGTATCTTTGAGGTAAATACCCAGTAGCACAATTGCAGGGTCATAGGGAAGCTCTATTTTTAACTTCTTGAGGAACCTCCACACTGTTCTCCAGAGTGGCTGCACCAACTTGCATTCCCACCTTTCTCCACATCCTCTCCAATACGAAGCCGACTCTTAATCCCTGCATGCAACACTGCCTCCTTGTATGGCCCCAGCAGATCCTGCACCATCCCTCTCCCCCCTGCTGCTCGCTGCTGAGGAAATTCACCTCTCTCAGCCTGGGCTTCCTCATCTGAAACGTGGGAAAAACAATACTTCCCTCGAAGGTGGTTGCGAGATTCCCATCTACTCCGTGTGTCACATGCAGAGCCTGTTGCGCAGGCCGTGTTCCCACTCGCCATCATCCCTCAGATGTCCCCAGCGGGGTGGGGGAGGAGAAGGGTGACCTGCCATCCCCAACCACCCAACTGTCGCAGAGGCAGGACAGCCCGGCTCCCTGAGCTCCGTTCCACATCACGGCCGATTAGTTACAAAGAACTTCCTCTCCTCGTGTATCACTTACACAACAGAGAGAAAGGGGCGATTGTTCCTGAGGAGGAAGGTCTCCCAGGCCCCCTCTCACCAGGGCAGCTGAGAGAAGCAATGGGGAAAAGAGGAGGGGCAGGAGGAGAAGCAGGGCACAGTCGCGGGAGATGAGGGTGCAGAGGGGTCCCCGCAGTTGGGAGGGGACCAGCTGAGGGTCCATCCTGGAGGGCGGTGTGCAGGTAGGGGACCAAGACTTAGCAAGGCTCCTGAGCTGGGAGGGCAGGAAAGGGAGACCGCTCTGGCACCCACTCGTGCACCTGATTCCTCGACATCAGCTTGCCAAGTGGCCCCAGCTGGGGAGGGACTGCCCACCCCTCGTTGGGTAGCCGGAGCACAGCAGGTGCCTCGCCTCTGGATTTCTCGAGAGCTTTGGACACCACCAGGATCTGAACAAATGCCCTCCCTCAGAGCAGCTGTGGCTGACTAACTAGCCCTCCGGCCCCTCTGGTTTCAGTAAAGCCCAGTCTGGGACCGGGCCGGAGGCTCAGCGTCAGAGAAGCTGCTGAACACGAGGTGCTGGCTGGGGCCCCAGAGCCTCCCTTTGCCCTTGGTGGTCCTTGACTCTGCTGTCACCACTAAGTGAGGTCCCTCCATTAAAGTGGAGGGCCAAGCACGCACAGAGGACCCCTCTGTCATCCTCTTAGCACAGCTGAGACCAGCTGGCATTTTCACAAAGGGCTTTACTAAATACTAAGGGAGAACAAAAGGGAAATAATTACAGAAAACACGAAAAACCCAGCCCTGGCTGCCAAGTTCCCAAAGTACAGGTTTCCGATCCTTTGGTGACGACGCGTCGCCATGAAGGCCTGGGACAAGGCGGCGGGCACCTTGCCTGGCTTCCCTTTTTCTCAGCCCTCGTGGCGGGTGCCATCTTGTTTCCTGCCTGGGAACCCGTTGGTCACCCGTGGGCTCTACTTTTGTCTCCTTTCCAGCTTGACCCCACCCCAGGCCCCCCACTGGGTTCTGATCTCTGGCCAGAAGCCTGAGCCTTGTCCCCTGGGGGCTGGTGGGGCTGTGGTGACCAACTCAGGGTGTGATTACATAGTAATGGGAGGTTGTCCTCCCACACTTACCCCTACCAGAGAGGCCCACCCAAGTTGTCCTGAGCATGGGGTCTAGGAGGACTACCTTTCAAGACTGAAGGACAAGTGGGTAAGGAATGGGCACACTTGGGACATTTTCTCTGTGGGGAGAGCAGAGAGTGCTTGGAAGATTGGTCCAACTCAACAAACTCTTAGCCCTTATTGTGTGCCAGACACTGGGCAAGGTGCTGGTGATCTGAGGGTGAATTGAATCTCCAGTCTGAGGGAAGGCGGACAAATAGCTGGGCAGTGATGAGACTGACGCCAGGTGCTATGATGGAGAAGCAATTCAAGGTGCTGGGGAAACCTGGATAAGGGGCGTCTCACCCAGTGGTGGTCGCCAGCAAGGCCATCGCAGCCTGCCTAGAGAAGTGCGTGGAGAGAAGGAAAGGGGCTCAGTGGTAAGGCTGGGTTGGGCCCACAGGAACTCCCAGCCCAGGGAGAGGAGGAGAAGGCAGAGAAGGCCAACCAAGCAGCTTCCTGCTGGTGACTTTGGCTAGCTGGTGGCTCCAGCTCGTCCAGCCCATAAAGTGGAAAGGCCCTCAGTCCCAGCTGCCCGCTGCTGCTGTCCCTGCCAGCCAGAAAGGAGAGATTCTAGTCCTTGGATACTTACTTCTCACCCTCCTTTGGCCATCCCCCAGTCTGGGGCACAGGGACAGGGTCTGAGGGATCGTGTTTACCCAGCGTTACCCGAGACACTGCTCCAGAGGCAGATGCTGAATTATCATCACAGAAAGAGGAGAAAAGGTCAGAGTTGGGAAATAGTTCAGAGGATCAAGACCATGAGGAGGCTAGACCAAAATGGGAAAATGAGTCAGGAAGCTGAAAGACAAGAAATTGGGATGAGTTGAGGCAGGTGTTTTAAGCTAAAACCATGACTAATGCAGGGTGTGGGAAGCCAGGTGTTTTGGGGCAGCCTTGGGAGGAAGGGGCTGGCCTGCCTGCCCAGCATCTGGGACTAGACCCCACAGCTGCTCAGGATGACTATTGTCATGGCCCAAACAGTGTTTCCATGGCCTACACTCTTGTGTTGACCTATATTTGCCCAACCCCCTATGACAGGGTCAGCTCCAGGCCTGGGATGAGGGCTTCTCCCTCCCACACATCAACCTCTCAGAGTCTCAGAGTCAGGCACCCACTCAGCTCCAGCAAGGGGAAGACTCAGAAAAGGTTCCAGACATGGACCTACCTTCAAGGTATTTGCAATCTGATTGGCAGAGAGAGCTCATGCTTACTGGAAAGAGCTTGGAGAAAGACCTAGGCTGACCTTCATCTTGTCGCTTCCTTAGTAGCTAAATGACTATGGGCAAATTACTTAAACTCCCTGCCCCGCCATCTTCTCATCTTCAAAATGGGCACAACTAAAACCATCTCCCAAGGTTGTGGTGGAATTCAGCCACGTTGAAGTGACTCAGGCACCAGGCACAGTGCTTGGCCCATAATAAGTGCTCACTAAACGTCATTTTTCTCCCTGCAACACCCACCAAGGACTGCGACAGTCAAGAGTTCAATGTGGAATATCCAGCATTGACCTTGCTAGTGGATCTACTTAGAAGCTCCTGGTGACAGCTGCGACCTGACAGGCAGAGGACAGGATGCACATACGCAAATCCTTCCATCGTTTTGCTCCCTGCAATTAGCAGAAGCATACAATTCTTTATTTTTCTATCTGTCTCATGCCCATGATGGCAAGGACCCTGCTCTGTAACTGGGGTGTTTTTGTATGTCTAATAAGAATCAAAAAGTTGAGGGGTGCCTGGGTGGTTCAGTGGGTTAAAGCCTCTGCCTTTGGCTCAGGTCGTGATCCCAGGGTCCTGGGTTCAAGCCCTGCATCGGGCTCTCTGCTCAGCGGGGAGCCTGCTTCTTCCTCTCTCTCCGCCTGCCTCTCTGCCTACCTGTGATCTCTATCAAATAAATAAATAAAATATTTTTTTAAAAAGAATCAAAAGTTGAATCAGAAGCCAGGCTATCAATGAGAGGAGTGTTATTAGTCCCACTCTGGATGGCTCTGACAAGTCGAGGAAGTTATTTTAAGTTATACAGCTGGTAAGGACTGGGCTCGCAGCTCAGGAGAGCAGAGGACAGGATGTGAGCAAGAGTAGACTTCTGTCAACCCCATGAAAATGCTGGGTCTCATTGCTTGCGGCCCCTCGCCCACCCTAGCTAATTCATCTCACGACCTAAGAAGCCAGGTTTAGAAGCATATGGTCCCAGGTGAGTGACAGAACAAGCCCATTTGTGGGAACCGCAGACATCGGCCTGATATGGAGCTCACTCACGAGTGTAGAAAGAGAGGAGACGCCTCAGCCGTCTGTACCAGCCCCTCGTGGATGGAAACTTTGAGGGAACTTCTGCACCGCAATCCCGGCCCCCGGGGCGGTGCCTGAGGCACAGTAGGGCTGAAACAGTTTGTGACAAATGAAAGCATGAATGAATACAAACACACACGCAAAAACAGCATATGCACGCCTACACACACACAGTCACGGGCAAACGTGCCCAGTGCGGAAGTGCTCAAAACCTTCAGTTACAGACCGGCAGATACAACACAGATATTTCAATTCAACACTCAAGCACAACACACACCTGTGCCCACATACACAGATCCAAATCCAAAAGAAAGACACACCTAAACGCATGTCCTACACATACACAGATGTTATGGGCAAACATACACGGTCCAGATGTGCACAAACACACCTCTACTCACCTCCATCCACATCCACAGCGATGCCTAGATCACCCTCCACCATGACCCCGGTCCCAGGGAGGAGTTCTGTCTGCTCCACCAGCCCTAGCATGTTGGAGCTTGTCGGAAGGTTCTTTGCAGCCTCCACTTAACTGGCGGAAGACTGGCCCCTCGCTCTCGGACCTCCGGGCTTGGCCAGGCAGGGAGGCAGCGTCTCTGGCAGGCCTGCGTGGGTGGGCAGGCAGGTCACTGGGGTGAGAGCTGGGGCTGGCCTGGCCTCTTTGGTCCCGGCTGGAATGTGAGAGGGTTAGGGTTCCCCAGGCCTAGGCCAATCCCTGACTCCTGCAGGGTTCTTGCAGGCAGGGAACTGTGCGTGCAGGGCAGTGGGGCTGACGCGTGCTCAGGGACTGTGGGAGGGCACACAGAAACGCCCAGAGATGCACAGTCTTACAGGGAAGCCAGTCCAAATGCTCACCCACACAGAAAAACACACACACACACAAAGACACAGACAGGCATACAAATTCACAGTCCCACTACAAATGCACATTCAGGCACACTTGCAAACACACCTAGAGATACAGCAGACACACACACACACACACACACACACACACATAATCACACAAACAGATACGTGGCCAGATCCACACACAAGCCTCACTTGAACATACAGCAGACACACACAGACGTCTAGAGCACAGAGCTCCTGGCACATGTGGACCTCCACAGTCACACACAAATGCCCATACACATGGGCCATACACAGACCCCTAGAGGCAGACCCCTGCCCAGTTAGAGCATTTCCTCCTTCTCCTGGGACAGGGAGGAAATGCTGCACTAGGCCAACTCTCCAAACCACACGTGGCAGCCTGAGAAAACCGCTTCCCACAGGAGGAAATAGTGCTAGATCCTCAGCCAGGTGCCCACTATGGGTGTGCCCTGCTGTCTGAGTGCTTGGCCAGAAGCATGGTGCCTGGGGTGGAGAGAGAGCTCTGGCTTCCCACACTTGTGTTGTCTCTGTCAGTTCCTGAAAAATACAAGACACACGCAAGCACTTCCACACACGCAAGCACTTCTCAAGAGTGCATATGTATGTTCAACATACACGGGCAGGGGCACTCTGGGAACCTCTGTTTCTTCATCTGTAAAATGGGTTTACTAATCCTTTCACCCCTGAGTCCTGTGGGGATGGCACAGGTGGCACCCTAAAGGGCCAGACCAAACGCCTGCCCTCCTAGGGATCCAGAGCTGCGGTTTCTTCCAGACCGGTAGAGTCTGGAGCCTCGTGGCGAACACTGGGCTCCACCACCTGGCTGCCCGCACCCACGCCGGCCTAGAGGAGCGGGAGCGCCCTCGCCCTAGGTCACGGGCGCCCCGCGGGGCACCAGGCTCCGAGCGGCCCCGGGGGCAGCTGCGGGCTGGAGTGGCGGCGGCGGCGGGGCGAGAGCTGCCGCGGCTGGGGGGAGGGAGGCGTCCCTTCCCGCTGCAGGCCGAGCGTGCTCGGGTCCGCGCCGCCGCCGCCGCCACCCCAGCCCCGCGAGGCGCTCGGCCGCTCCCAGGCCTCGTCGACGGTGGGCGGGGCGGGTCTCCGGCCCCGCCCCACTCACGGCCCTTGAAACCCGGTCGCCAACGGGCTGCAGTCCCAGAAGGGAGCCGCAGTGTGCGAGGAGACTGCATCTCCACTGGCCAGCCAAGAGAGGCCCTGGGGTCGCGCTGGGCGCCCGACGGGCCCTCCCCAGAGACCCGCCTGCCCCACACCGCCCCGCCCCGCCGGGCGCTCCGCATCAGGTGCCCCGGCCCCAGCCCCACCTACGGGGCTCCAGGCTCCTGGGGCTTCCAGAGGATGCTCGGGCCACCTGCGGGGACCTCGGGGCAGCAGTGAGGTCCTCTCCTCCTGTGCCGGGGGCCTCCCCCAAGGGGCCGAGCATGGTGGTTTTCCCTTGGAACCTCCTGGCTTGGGACGTCTGAGAAGATGCCTGCCATGAGGCTGTTCACTTGCTTCCTGCAGCTCCTGGCTGGGCTGGCCCTGCCCGCTGTGCCCCCCCAGGTAAGACCTATCCCAACCCCAGCCTGCCCCCCAAATCTTCCCAGCCCCCAGCAGCCCTCGGGGCAGGGGTTCTGAAATCACAGACCCACTCTGTGGGAGTGGCATCTCCGTGGATGTCCACACTCTTCCCAGGAGCCAGGCTGGACCACGTCTTCTGGGAGGAGACCTCAGTTAGGCTGGGCCGTCCCAGACTCCAGCTCCAGGGGCTGTCTTGGCGGGGGCAGGGAAGCCACAGGGAAGGAGGGAAGTTTCCTCTCTGGCCCCTGGAGCCCTGGTGGCTTTGCTAAAAGCATCTTTCCACTAATCCCAGGCGGGTCCCTGGCCTTGTGGTCAGGGTCGAGGCCCCATGACCAGGCAGGCGCCCCCAGGACCTCTGACCTGGCCTGGTGGAGGGGAAGCCAGCTGAAGAGGCCATTGGTGGGGAGGCTGGGCCCTGCCCCCACCAGGGCTCTGGGTGAACCCAGGGCTCCTGGGTGGGCTGGGGGTGAGACAAGAGGTCCTGCTGTGCCCTCTTTCCTGGGTGGGCAGTCAGAGTTCCTGCATGCAGGGCCTGGGGAAGTGATCAGGGCCCTTTTCCCAGGAGCCGGGTGAATCTGGCTGGGAGCCAGCTTGGGCAGTGAAATCCTGACAAAGCCAATGCGATCCCTTCCCACTGCACTGTCCTGCTGCCCCAGGAGTCTCCAGCTCCAACCGAGGAGCGGGTGGGCTGGGCAGCCCTGCAGGGCGGGAGAGCCTCACTGCCTTCCACTGCCTGTCTGCTGCGGGGCTGGCCAGAGGTGTAACCTTACCGGCAGCACCAGCTCATGGCGCCACCGGCTCCAGCCCCTCAGCTCCCACCAGCTGATCACCTCCCCCGGGCTCTGGCGCCCAGCCAAGGCTGCTGCATAGGGCCCAGCAGGACTGGCCTGGGGCTGGGGAGAAGGGAGACACCGAAGGATTGCAAGATCTTTGAGACCCAGAAGGCAAAGGGTCTCCCAAATCCTCTAGCCTCCCACCCTTTCCAAATGAGGAAACGGAGGCCAGGGAGAGGGGTGGGATCCATCCGGGGCCCAGTGAAGTTTTAGTTGCATTCGGAAAGGGGCAGCTCTGAGACAGGGCAGAGTGTGTGCAGCGGGTGGCAAGGAGCTCAGAGGGGCCCCTACGCTCTTGCCAATTCGGCCACGGAGTGTAGAGGCCCGAGGTGGACCCCCTCATCTTTGACCCTTTCTGTCTACAGCAGTGGGCCTTGTCTGCTGGGAATGGCTCATCGGAGGTGGAAGGTAAGCACACTGGGCTGGGCATGCACGTGCTCACCGAACCCACTCTGCCCTGTCCTCTGCAGGGGACAAGAAGGGGTTGGCAGCAAGGATGGGCACAGGCTGATAGGAAGTTCGGGAGAGTCTGCAAGCCGGCTGACATCCTGGCTGACAAAGTTGGCCCGACCTGAGAGATCCTTCTTTTGGGACCTAGAGGCCTAGCGAGGTGTATTCCTGGGCAGGGATAACCCCTCACACAGAGAGTGAGGCTGGGGCCTGTATACCCGGGGTTCGTCCAGTTGGCTCGAAGCCCCTTCCCAATATGCTGTAAGGAGGCAGACAGGGTCTCAGAGGGCAGCACAGGCAGGGGGAGCCAGGGGCCGCACTAGGGGTCCAGGAGCTGGTTGCAGCAGCCAGCAATCAGGAGGACTAGGGAGGCGTGCGGAGACCTTCCTAGAAGCCCAGCCCTGGCGGGGCTGCGGGGATCTGACCAGGCCTTTCCATTGATTACAAACAGAAAGAACATGAGCTGTGCCCTCCCAGGCCCCTCCAATCCCCACCCTGGGTTGCATCAAGAGGGAATCTTCAAAGGGTGTGTCATTTGCCAAAGAGACATACATGCAAAAGACAGGAGTGTCACATGCCAGGCCCCCTGTCTCGCTCCTCCCTCCCTGCCTCTCTGGGACGTGCAGCAAAGCCACACACCATTACCGAGGCTTCCTATCGTGCTGTGGGAGAGGGAGCGTGTAGAGGCGTGCGCCCGCACACTCGTGATAGCCTCCGAGGGCGGGCACACCCTCCCTCTGCTGCACAGCCCGCCTGGTGGCCATCCTCTCGTGGGCCTGGCTGTGCTTCTGTGCCCCTCAGGCACTGAGATGGTAGGGGAGGTAGCAGCCCTGAACTTCACAGACACACTCTCTCTCTCCCTGCTGTGCCCCCCTGGGACTGGCACAGGGTTGTGCTCTCGGGATTTAGGGAGGGGCCCAGCAGCCATCTCCACCCCGTGGCCCCTTTGATGCTTTTTAGCGTATTTCAGGCAACAGTTACGGAAGAAGTCTGAGCCTCCGTTTCCTCATCTGTAAAATGGGAACATTTTACATGATATCCAAGGTTCTTTTTCTAAGACTGTGGGCTTCTCTGACTCCATGGAGGAGACACAGGAGTACCTATCTCCCAGGGACAGGGGCGAGGAGGCTCAGACATGTCAGTTCATTAGGGCAGCTCACCTCTCATCCCCATCAGTCAGGGAGGCTGTACTGTGGTCAGCAGCAGTACCGTGAGTTTTGGAGCCCAGTCGCCACAATCTGAAAATACCATCCCCTCTTGCTAACACCAGACAAGAGACAGCATGCTCTGTACTTTGCAGCCGTGGATGTTGATTTTTACTCTTACTCTTCGTGGTACTGGGATTGGGCATTTCCTGTGATTCTGCCTGCCCGCAGGCTGTGAACTAGGAAGGCATTCACAGTCTCCACATTTTGAGGAACCTGAGGCTCAGAGAAGCCCTCGGGGTCTTCTAAAGCCTCAGACGCGACTGAGTGTATGTGGCGAAGTCAGCGTGCACAGCCCCAGGCCCCCTGGAGCTGGCGAGAGGTTTCAGTGAGCCCATCTGAGGCCCTGCAGCAGCCCCATGGGACTGTCCGGCCCCGGGCAGGTGCCTGAAGGAGCCACAGCCTCCAGTTCCTCTTACCCCTCTGCCTCCGGAGCAGGTCTGGGGCCAAAGGAAGTGCTCTCAGGAGCCGCTGAGCAGGGTTCTCTCCTGAGGGGGTCAGCCCCCATCTGGGGGGCAGTCCCCGTGCTCCTGGAGCCAGCCCCTCACACGGCCCCCCTCTGATTCTCCACTGTCTCCCAGATAGTGGCCTCCAAGGGTGAGTGGCCCTCTTTCCTGGTGGCTGCCAGGTAAACCGGGCCCAGCCCGCCTCCTTCTTAGCCCTCGCGCCCTCCTCCTTCCCACACACTCTGGCCATATGGCCCAGAGAGGGGCAGATTTTGGGGCTCTGGGGCATGGCGGGGTGTAGGGTGAGGGAAGGAGAGCCCTTCTGCCACCAGACCCAGGCAGCTCCACTTAACCTGGCCGAGGGCCTGTCCGCCCAGCCGGGTGGGGGTCCGTGTGGAGAATGGGAGGGGGTTGAGTGGCGCCTTCTCCGCTGCTGTCCCCCCTGCCCCCGATGGCTGGTCCCAGAGCAGGAGCCTGGGCTGTCTCTGGCGCTTCGGCAGCCGGCTGTTCTTCTGCTGTTATTGACGTTGTCCATGGCGGAGGTTAAACACTCAGAGTTATGGAGCGCTTATGGGTTTCAGACTAAACAGGTGCTCATGGAGTTCCATGAGGGCGGTGGTCCTCCGGCCTCGCACCGCACAGGCTGGGGCACGATGGCTGCTTACAGGGAGAGGGGCTTGTTTCCCCCTGGGGTCCTGGGAGAGTATCCCTGTGGCCTGGAGAGCTGGGATCAGGGGAGGCATCTGGTCCCCTGCCTGTCCCCAGGCCCAGCCCCTAGGACCCCCTAAGCAGACAGGGAGGAGTAGAGCTGCAGACACCCAGATAAGCACGGCTTATTGCCTCTGTGGCCGCCTTGGCCAGCTCCACAGGGACACACGGCCTCTTGGGTATTTTCCGCCAGCTTGCAGCCCTTTCCAGAAGGCCTGTGCTAGGGCTGAAGTTTATTTTTCCTCTGAGATTACCCTGAGACCAGGCCTTGCAGGCTCAGTGGAATGGACTTTGGCCCCTTCTGCCTCCAAGGAAAGGCCACAGGGAAGAAGTGAGGGGCTGTTGGGAGAGGCCACAGCTCTAGGGCAGAGGCTGCGGGGTCCCCAGGGGATCCAGCTGCCCTAGCCTCCCCCCTCAGCTGAGGATAACTGTCAGGTATAGGGCAGGATGACCCAGAGTGGGAGAGGTCTCTCTACCCACAGTCTCAAGGCTAGGCTGGGTTGCACACACTGAATCCCAGACCGTCTGCCAGAGCCAAGGGAGACCTTAGCAACCATCTAGCCCCAACCTTTTTGTTTTCCCCCTGGGGAGGAAACTGATACACCCAGAAAGGTTAAGTGACCTCCCCAAGGTCACACAGCCTGGACAGGGCCAGGACTAGAAGCCAGGTCTCCTAGCTCTAGCTGCTTACTTCCTCTGAGCCTCTTTTAGGGACCAGGCCCCAGGCCTTTTCCCGAAGGAGCCGCATCTTTTGAGAGATTCTAGATCAGCCCACATAGGATCCTTGTCATGACCACACCAGGACCTGGAAGGGGGCGGGGATGTCCCTGATAATTCTGTGAACCATCATCTAACCAGTCAGTTCAGTCATTCCTCAGCCTGTGTTTCCCAGGTGCTTGGGCTCCTGTCCTCACAGAGCCTAGACTTGGTTGTGAAGGAGATAAGATCTACTAGTGGCCGAGATAGGGCAAAGCGTAGCGGCCAAATTTTGCTCCAAGGAGGAGCATCTGGTCAGACTGGAGAAGCTGGAGAAGGCTTCAGAGAGGAGGTTGGGTGGTGGGCTTTATTTGATTAGAAACGGGAAGGGGACATGGAGCATATTCCCCAAGGTGGGGGTTACAGTGACGCAGCCGGCCATGGTGTGAGGGCTGGTCTGATGG
The DNA here is from genome assembly GCA_004024625.1 of Mellivora capensis. Lineage (NCBI taxonomy): Eukaryota > Metazoa > Chordata > Mammalia > Carnivora > Mustelidae > Mellivora > Mellivora capensis. Next base: position 11,380 of record PISX010023397.1, read on the forward strand.
TTGCAGAAATTGGGTTCAGGGCACAATGCTGGCCGTGGCCTTGGCTGCCAGGTGGAGGAGCTGGCTCAGAGCGGGGCGGGAAATAAGGACTAAGGGGAAGGCTATCCTCCCTGTGGGGCTCTACAAGCCAGTCATGCAGAACCGACTGCTTTCTGCAAATTCCCCATGATCCAGAAAGCACTCGATTGGGCCTGAGAAAGACCCAGAGGACATGAGGAACTGCCAAGATACGCTCCTCCGAGCTCCAAGGGCACCGAAGCCGATGTGCGTGCCTGCGTTGAGAACAGAGCAGAGAGCCCAAACTGAGAAACTCCCATCGCACTAGGATTTCTGTCTGGCAGATGGGCTGCGGGTCCAGCCATCACCCCAGAGGCCTCATGTCAGGGAATCAGAGCCCAGGGAGCTCACAGAGGCTGGGGGCTTCCTGGAGGAGGGAGCGTAGGCTTAACCTGGAAGAGCCTGCAGGGCCCAGGAGCCAGGAAGGGGGCTTGGCCTGACCCGGCCGGCCGTGTATGTCTCCTCGTAGTGGTGCCCTTCCAGGAAGTGTGGGGCCGCAGCTACTGCCGGGCACTGGAGAAGCTGGTGGACATCGTGTCGGAGTACCCCAGCGAGGTGGAGTATATCTTCAGCCCGTCCTGTGTCTCCCTGATGCGCTGCACGGGCTGCTGCGGCGACGAGAACCTGCACTGTGTGCCCATAGAGACCATCAATGTCACCATGCAGGTGGGTGCCCGGGAGGGAGGAGAGCGGGCCACGGTCACAGTCATGGGAACTGGAACTGACTCCCAGGCATGAGCTCTCCCCACCCACGCCTGTGCCAGCTTGGAGCCCACTCACTTCCTCCATTACCAGCGCTCTGGGCCTCAAGCTTGGTCCTACCCCAAGATCTAAGGGTATCTGGTTGCACTTGGAAAAGAATTGTGTTCAGATTCAAGAAGTCCCTGTGTACAACAGGAGCATTTGGCACTCTGAGCTTTATGCTCTTACACACACACACACACACACACACACACACACACACTGGTTTATTGAGCACTTGCTAGTGAGGCCCAGCCCTGTGCAAGGCGCCTCATAGATGCGACTTCTGTTACCTCAACATTCAGTCCCTCAAGGCAAGGCTGAGGAGGGCCAGGGCCTCCCTCAACCCACACACAGGTGTGGGGCTGTTTGCCCCCCACTCAGAGCAGAACGAGAGTACATCACACAAAGGCTGGTGGGAAGCAAGGAGTCTGGCCCTCCTCGCGAGGAGAGGGTGGAGAGGATATTGCAAGCCCACAGCCACCCCCCAATCCAGGCATCCAACCCTTCTCTCCCCGAAGGTCCTGAAGATCCGCGCTAAGGCCCGGCCCTCCTACGTGGAGCTGACATTCTCTCAGCACATCCGCTGCGAGTGCAGGTAGGTCCTTGGGAGCGGCTGGGACAGGCCCTTCATACTCGGCAGCCTCAGCCAAGTGGCTGCCCAGCCCCCCTGCACCTTCCTCATGGCTGAGGGACAAGGAAGTCGGGGGCCAGTGGCAGCTTTTTATCCCCCTTTTTTCCCTCTCATCAGCCTGGTTGGCCTGGGGAAGGGGTCCCATCCGCTGGAGCACAAGGTGCCCGAGATACCGTGGGAGGCAGTGGAAGCCTGGGCCCCCCCTAGACGTGCAGGGGCAGGGGGCACACTGTCCCGCTCCCTGAGATGGGAGGGAGCTGCCGCAGCCCTGGAAGAGAAGCGTGGGGCGAAGACATTGCTGGCCTAGACATTGTCCTGGGTCCGGCTGGTTTGCTGGGGAAGGGGACACTGGACTGAGGGGCAGAGAGGGATGAGCTCGGCAGGAGAAAGGCAGCAGAAAGCAAGAGTCATGGGCCTTCTTTAAAGCCATGCCTCCACCTGGCCGACACTCCGTCCAGCACCGGCCTTGCTGCCATCGCCCGGGGCACCCTGACACCAGTGACCAGGAGCAGCAGGCCCGGCACTTCCACCAGGCTCGGGAGGAGACGGGCTGCAGCCTGGTACTCTCCGGGTACCCCTGAGCCGTGGACGGAGGCGCCGGACTAGAGGTCCTGAGCCCTGTCCGGGGGCCAGGAGATGGGGAGACCACCATTTCTCGTGTGCACCTCTTCTGTGCCTAGCCCCACACTAGGCCCTTGAATGTTTTCTCAGTTATTCAACATACATTTATTGACTGCCTACTGTATTTCAGGCACTGTCCTAGGTGCTTGGGATGCAGTAGTGAGCAAGGCAGACAAGGTCCCTCCTCTCGTGCCAACCCTGGGAGGTAGTAGGTACTGTTGTTGTCCCCTCTTATAGAGGAGGACACTGAGGCTTGGAACAGTTACATTATTTGCCGTGACTAGTGAGTGAACCCCCGCCTGTCTAACACCTGAGCCTGCCCTTTCTCATGCTACCTCGCCTGGCCATTACCACATTCTTCAGGAGCCCCAACACTGCCCTGGGCTTGCCTTGCCTACTGCCCAGGGCTCTGGCCACCATTTTTGGACCCAAGCCCAGGCTCCAGGCCCTCTTCTCTGCATCTCTGTTGGAGGCCCTGTTTCAATCCGTTTCCTCCCTTCCGTCCTGGCCAGGGCTTAGCCACATAACAATAGTTCAGTAGTGAGCCCTCCCAGGCACAGTGCCACCGGTGACCTTTACCTTCTATGTCACCTTTGCCCTCACAGCTACTTTCTGGGGGCAGGCAGACTGGGGAGACTGAGGCCCCAAGAGTGTCTCTTATGGGCCCAAGATGGCAGAGACGTGACCAGGCGGTCCAAGAGGCCCCGACTGGCCCAGGCAGGGCCCGGTGCTGGCTCCCAGGGGAGGTAGCTGGCCTAGGGCAGCATTCTGTGGCGCCAAAGTGGTAGGTTACCACACTGCCCACACCCCACCCCTGTTCCCAGGGGAGACTGAGGCCCTGTCCCCTTCCAGAGGTCTGGGCAACAGGGACACCTTTCTTCTCACTTCTGGGCCACCAGCCACAGCCCCGCCAGGCTGAGCCAGACCATGCCTGGTAACTGTGGGGCTCGGGCTCCCCTCCCTCCATTCCACCCCCTCCCGCACTCCCCCTGCTGTTGCCTGCTGTGGCATGTGTCCCCAGGGTGGGGGTGGCAGTTGTGCCCTGACAGGCAGAGCCTCAGCTGGGGGCGACCATCCTCCCGCCCAGGGCCTTGCCCCTCATTCACTGTCCTTGCAGAAACTCCCACAATGCACTCTGGGAGGAAGGGCAGGTACAAGGGAAGGAAGTGAACAGAGAAAGTCAGCAGAGAACAAACTCACAAGTCCACACGCTTGATACCAAGACGCTGAGGAGTGCAGAAGGGTATGGAAAGGGGCCCGAAGAGGAGATTCCTATCTCTCTTCCTGGGGTCACAAGAGCCTGGAGTGGAAGCTGAAGCCCAGAGGCCTCTGCCCATCCCTCTCTCACCGGCTCATCCTGCCCCCTAGTGGCGCCAGTACTAACTGCAGGATCCAGGCTCTGGAGGTCTAAGAGATGTGGGGGTGGTGGGGAGCCCCACTTCTTGGTTTCCTGACTCTCCCCTGGTCTCTGTCTGTTTTCCTAGGCCTCTGTGGGAGAAGATGAAGCCAGAAAGGTAAGTGGCCTGGGCGGGGCTCTGGGCTATTCTCGGGCCTGCCAGTCCCTGTCCTAGCATGGGGACCCCCCCAAGCCACTTGGTCTTGACGCTTTTGGCTTATTGCAGGAGGAGACCCAAGGGCAGGGGGAAGAGGAAGAGAGAGAAGCAGAGACCCACAGACTGCCACCTGTGAGTGTGCGGAGGCGGGGAGCAGGGATGGCAAGGAGGCCGGGCCAAAGGGGTGCCCCAGCCCTGCCGTCAGGGATCAGCGGTCGGGAAGGGGAAAAGCAAGGCCCAGGGCAGTCTTGCAGCAGAACAGGGAGCAAGCACCTCCTAGAAAACCTAGGGCCCAGGAAGCATCAGGGGACCTTGGTCCTCGATCTGGCTTAGCCCCACGTCTCCTCATGGCCCTGAGCAAGCCATGTCACCGCTCTGAGCCCTGTTTGTCTCTGTGTCTAGAAGGAGGGGAGCCTAGCGGCACTGGGGAGGCACAACCCCCCATCAGCTCCCAGGCCTGTGTTTTTGCCAGCCCTCTGCTTCCCACCCAAGCAGGGAACCTTGAGGGGCCACTAGCTTCCTCTTTCCCTCTCAGCGTTACCTGCCCATCTTGGCTTCACACCTGGAGGCCCAGGCTGCAGCCCAGGCCTGCATGTGGCTGGGAGAGGATTAGAGTGTGTGTGTGTGGGGGGGCAAATCTGTGAGAGTAAATAGTAAAAGTATTTCACCTGCACAGAAATTCAGTCACACGGTGGTTCTGCTAGAGCCTGCCTCTTCCCGGTGCCAGACTCCAGGAAATCATTCATACCATGGGACTGGAGCTGACCCATGTCCTACCCCATGAGGGTAGACTTCTACCCCATTCCATCAAGACAGGGATTCTGGGGAGGTTGGTCCCCTGAAAGTGTGTGGCCCTCATTTGTTCCTTGGGCCCAGGCATGGACTGGAAGGAGAAGCTGGCAGTGTAGACAACGTGGGGTTCCCCCAACCCCACAGACCAACAGTGAGAGAGCCCCAGACCAACAATGTCTCGTTGCTCTGTCTCCCGGGACAGCAGTGCTCAAGCACCTCATTTGGGACTCTCTTGAAGGAATTTTAAAAACTCATGTACTCCCTCACTTATTTTTAAGTTGACATTGAACTTTTTCACCAAAATTATAAATAGTTGCAAAGGGTATCATTTCTGGTTGTTATAGATGTTAGTATTTTAGCGAAGTCATTATATGTCCTCAGTTTACCCCAAAGGATAAGCTATCCTGATATTCATCATCGTTCACTTTTTTTCACAAAAAGATTTTATTTATTTAATAGAGAGAGCACACAAGCGTGGGGAATAGCAGAGGGAGGGAGAAGCAGGCTCCCCGCTGAGCAAGGAGCCCAACGTGGGGCTTGGGACTCGATCCCACAACCGTGGAATCATGATCTGAGCCAAAGGCAGACTCTTAACCATCTGAGCCACCCAGGCACCCCTGCCCATCATTCACTTTAAAACTTTTTTTTTTTTTTTAAGATTTTTATTTATTTATTTGACAGAGAGAGATCACAGTAGACAGAGAGGCAGGCAGAGAGAGAAGGAAGCAGGCTCCCTGGTGAGCAGATAGCCTGATGTGGGACTCGATCCGAGGACCCCGAGATCATGACCTGAGCCAAAGGCAGCGGCTTAACTCACTGAGCCACCCAGGCGCCCCATCATTCACTTTAAAAATGAGATGTGAACACTCCGCTTTAGTGGTCGTGTGTTTACATTGCTTCTTTTCCCCTTGACTTTGTATATCCCTTCCACTTCCCCCACAGAGTGGCCTAACTTAATATACTTTAATGTTCGAAGTCCCTGATGTATCGCCTTGTCTTATTTATCGGCCATGACAATGGTATATACATCGAAATGATTTTCATTTTCCTATGAACAGAAAACTCTAAATTAAGTTCTCCCCTGGAATAAATCATTGCAATAATTATTAGTAGTACCACTTGATCAAAACAGCACAAATACATCATTATTTTAATAAATGCAAAACACAGAAGTCTCATCAATCTTACCAGGAGTGCATCTCAGTGAGATGGCAGTAGCTACCTCTTTTTAATTAGTTAATGAATCCATTAATGAATGTTACCTCCTGTCAGACTGAGACAGGATTCAGCATTAATTCCATTCTCATTTTTTAATAGATGGAAAGGTTGAGAAACCATGCTCACATAAATAAATGGGACTAGATGTCACACAGTCATTTGAACTCCTTCCAAGTTATTTGCCAAAGCCTCAAGGTGATCTCACAAAAATCACTCCTCTTGACATAGTAGCTGACAATTCGGTTTTTGGGTTTTTTTTAAGTTTATTTATTTGTCAGAGAGAGAGGGAGAGAGCGAGCGAGCACAGGCAGACAGAGTGGCAGGCAGAGGGAGAGGGAGAAGCAGGCTCCCTGCTGAGCAAGGAGCCCGATGTGGGACTCGATCCCAGGACGCTGGGATCATGACCTGAGCCGAAGGCAGCCGCTCAACCAACTGAGCCACCCAGGCGTCCCTGACAATTCGGTTAAACCGTTCTTCAATTTTGTTGAAAGAGGAAGACGGAAACCACTTGACTTGCAAAAGGCTTGGTGGCCTGGTTGTAGGCCCTTTCTCCTTTCCTAACACTTACCTCAATATGTCAAGTTGTCTTTTTGTTTACCTCCCCCACCCCAGTACTTTTACCCTGGGGCAAAGTACTGACCCAGTTTAGGAAGGGACAAGATGCTCCTTTCCTTCCCAGAGGGAGCAGGGCAGTCGTGGGCAAGGCCATGGGAAAGCAGACCTCGGGTACTTCTCATGCAGATGGCCTTCAGGCAGAGGATATGAGCAGGCTGAAAACCCATTCTCTGAGCACCATCAGTACTCACACACCCCTCAGACAACCTCCATGCACATCTGGGGTTGCCTGTCCCCCTGCTGTGGGACTGCTGTCTGGGAATAACCAGAGCCATTGTTGTATGGAGCCAGACTGGGTTCAAAGTTGACTCTGTCACTGAGTAGCTCTGTGACTTCCAGCCAGTTTCTTAACCTCTCTGAGCCTTAAGTTGGCGTATTTTTGTTTCTGTTTTCATTTTTGTTTTGTTTTGTCTTCAAAAGGGCAGTGGCAACAGGGCCTTCCTCACAGGAAGTTGTTAAAGGGCAATCAAAAAGTGCTTCTCACCGGGCTGGGCATCGGGCTAAGTGCTTGGTGCAAAGTAAATCCCACCTTCTCGGCCCCGGTGCGAGCAGAGACCCAGGAAGGCTGCAATCTCCCTGTGCTCCCTGTCCAAGGTTTCCCTCCAGGTTTGCCCCCCCTCCCATAGGAGGGCTCCCCACCCTCCCAGGGTGCTGATACCCCCTTTCTGTGTTTGGTCTCTGGCAGGTGCGGCCATACTGTTCCCCGGAGGTAACCGGCCCCTCGGAGGAGAGTCGCCTCCGCCTGGCTCCTGTATTTATTATTACGGCCACACTCAGTCCCCTCCCTGCTGATGCCTCTATTTATTAGCCAGTTGTATCCCTGCTGAATGACTTGCTCCCTCCGCAATGAGGGGCAGGGAGGGACAGGACCCTCAGGAATTCAGTGCCTTAAACGGAACGTGAGAGAAAGAAGGCAGCCCCGGAGCCACGTGTGCTGCAGCTGGAGAAGAAACAAGACCTGAAGCCCAATGAGGGGCCGGCCAGACCCCAGCGGGCTTCCCTGGAGCGGGAAAGAGAGCAGGGACGGAGGCAGGGCCCGGCCCGGGGCTCCACATGGACAAGCAGCCCCGGCTTCTGGGGGGAGGCAGGCAGCGGCTGGAGCAGCAGCAGCTCCGGAGAGGGGCCATGGCCTGGGGGCCTCTGCCAAGGCTTGTCCCCTAGGTCTCTCCTTACATCTCGTCACTGCTCGCGCTGGGATGTTGTTCTTTACGGTCAGGGCGTCCCCCCCTGCCCCTCTCAGGGACACAGGCAAAGAGGGGCCCTAGGCTGGCCGTGGAGTGGCTGCCCCTGAGTGGCTGTGTGACTGCCAAGCCAGATTCTCTTGAATAAAGTATTCTAGTCTGGAAACAGCTTTTCCAGGGGTGTGTGTCTGTGGAGCGGGGGACCACAGCAGCAGAACGCGGAAGGGGGACAGGAAGAGGAACGATGGGCTCAGGGCCACCCCCCACCCCCACCCCCGGTGGCCTCAGCCACTCCCGCAGCACCCCGCGGTGCTACCTTCCCAGTTGCTTCAGGCAAAAACTTGGGATCCGCTTCTCCTGTGCTGAGGTGTTCCCAAGATGTAGTCTTGGCCTCAGAGTGGGGGCCCCTGGCTCCAGCTGCCCTGAACAACCTCAAATTCAAGAGCACACCCCTCCTCTCCTTCTCCCCCTCCACCCGGCCTCCGCCACACTCAACTCCAGTGCCTGGCCCCCGGGGCCCTGAATGAAGGGGGGCTCCTGGGCTTCTCCCGGCCCTTGGAGGAGATGTTCCAGCTGCAACCCCCCAGCCTGCTCAGGCAGCTGAATGCGGGGATCTGCAGATGCCCGATTTCTTCCTCTTTTTACCTCCCATCTTCCTCTGCCTTCCTCCTGAACCCCTTGGCATGACATGAGAGAAAGTTCTCTTTTCTCAGTCCAAACCACGTACTGTCAGATTCCCACCTGCCTGTGACCTGCAAGGCACGCACGTGGGTTTATGTTGTCTGAGTGGGGGGGGGGGCGGGGGGTGCCCCATTCCTGTCGTCTGTGGCTGCTCAGGACAAACCCGCAGGGACGCCGGGGGCAGGGGCTGGCCTCGGGCTCTGGAGGGAAGCCAGGACTGATGGGGCGCCGTGGGGTGGGGTGGGGTGGGGTGGAGAAGCCCTGCTGAGGCAGCTGCCCTTGGCAGGGTGTTCACGGAGGCCTGGGCCCCCCAGAGGACGCTCTGGTCAGAACGTGCTTCCGGCGCGGTCGCAGAGGAGGTGTGGGCCAGCCTGGGGGGACACGTTTGCTGAAGAATGCACTTCTCTCCTACTTCTCCATGTTGTGGCTGAGCCACTGCCTGAAAGCTGAGAAGAGCGCCCCTTCCCCTTGGTCAGGCCTCTGGCTTGGCTCCGGGGGGACCCCAGCCCAGCCCCTGTAGCATGTCCAAGGCCCTCAGCCTCACAGGGCCGCTCATTTGGACATCAGCCTCCTCTCCCAGGCCAGCAACCCCTCTAGGATGCTAAACCGAGACCAGAGAAGCTTCCGGAGGCCCGAAGTGAAAATCGGCACGGGTGGCTGGGAGGCTCATGGCAGGAAGGGAACTGACTGGTCCATTTGACTGTATTGGGTATCCTTTAGGTCTCAGAGGGCCCTCTTCCTTTGCTCATGATATGTTCGTGGAGCACACTGTACCTGACACTGTCCCAGCGCCAAGGACTCAGTGGGGGAATAGAGCACACAAGGCCCCATTCCCACGGATCTTAGATTTGAGGAGAGAGACAGACCATGACCATATGTTGCCAGATACTGGGTGGACTTTTCCATTGCTCAGACTGACAACTGGATTCAGGGCTAAGGAAAAGGGTCTTGAGCATCTCACACTCTAAAACAGAGGGAAATAATTTGGGGTGGGACACCTCTGCCTACACGATTTATCACGAGATGGCTGGTGTTTACGAGCCCCAGACACCACCCCCCACCCCCTTCCTTAGTCTTCACGGTCTTTACAAGCAGAATCCCGGGAGGCAGAAGGGAGAGGGAGAGAGGCGAGGTTAGCAGAGACCTGGATTGCTGGCCCTTCCCCTCCTCTCCCTGGGGCTGGATGTACTGTGCGGATGAGCCCATGTGCTAGCTGGACTGCAGCTGGGGGGAGTGGGGAGCTGAAGCAGGACAGGACAGAGAGGGGGCAGCCAGCGGGAGTTTCCCTGGGGTCAGGGTGTGGAGGGTGGAGGGTGGAGGGTGGACAGCCCTAGGCTGCCCTCCCATTCTCCCAAGAGGAAAACCTGCAGGTGAGGAGGCTGTGGGCTCTGGGTGGAGGGTTGGAGCAACCCCTGAGTGGGGCTGGTGGACCTAGAGCTGGGAGGGGAGCACACCAGGGAACAGTGCTGTGGGGGCCTGGCAGTGTTGCCCCACAACGGAGCTGGCCTCCAGAGGCCCCTCCGACCAGCTGCCTTCACAGCCAGAGAAGACATGGCCACAGCTAAGTAGTCCTTGTCCCCAGCCACTCCTTCTCGACCCCGTGTGAAGGAACAAAAGGGAGCCATAGAGAACACAAGGTGGGGTACAAGGGGAGACTGTGCCCTCCCTACTCCCTTGGGTCCAATCCAGGCCCTGCCTGGGGGAGGAAAAGGGGTTGGTCTTCGATTGGACAGACCAGCCTAGATGGTGCTGGACTTTTCCTAAATTAAAGTGACGGGAACATTAGAAAGTCTCCCCAAACTGCTATTAAGAGACAGGAAAAGGACAATGAACACGGTTCATCTAGAAACCTTGATGACAGAAAAAAACTAGTTTGTTTTAAACCCACTGTTTGCTCAACAAGCAAGTTTCCTGTGTAAACAAAGAAATTAATAAGAAAATGTCTTTTCACCAAAATGTGGCTCTGGCACATTAGAGATGGCCTTGAATTCTTTGACATTATATTCCTTGAGAGGTCAGGTCTCTGTTCCCTCCTTCTGAATCTGAGTTGACCTGGTCTTCTCCGAAGGGCAGAAGAGACCCAAAATGGTTCCTTCTGAGCGAGTGGCAGCTTCTGCCTTGGTCTCTTGGGAGACGGAGCTGCCACATAAGGAGGTCCGTTATCGTGAGGCCACCATGCCGGAAGGAAGCCTGAGCTGCTACAGAAAGGTGGAGAGAGAGAGAGCCTGTGTGAGCAAGAGCAAGTGAGCTCAGCCACCCTCCAGATTTTCCAGCTCCCAGCCTCCCCTCCCCTCCCCCCTCACCTCAGCTGAGGCCCCAGACCCCATGGAGCAGAGGAGCCTGTACTCTGTGAGATTCATTAATAATAAATTGTGTGGGGCCAGTTTGTCGTGCGGCAGTAGAGGCTGAATGGAATATAAGGAAAATAAGGAAAGGGGATGAGATGGTGTTTGGAGGAAGGTGCTCCAGACCAGGAGGCCATGGGGGGCCTCAGGGGAGGTGACACGTATGGGGAAGTTTTAAAGGACAGGAAGGAGTTGGTCCTGTGAAGATCATGAGGAAAAGCACTCAGCCAGGGGACACAGCAGCGTCACGGCACGGAAGGAATTCCAGGCCACAGGAGCATGATGAGAAAGGGGGAAAGGGCACGGGATGGGATGTCAGGGGGAGGCGGGGGTCGGGTCATGGGGTCATAAAGGGCTTTACATGACTGCGTGAGAAGCAGGAATTCGGTTATAACGTGGAGGGAGACCATTGGAGGGTTGCAAGCTGGGGAGTGAAGTGATATTAGGTACATTTTTGAAAGATCTAGGGACTCTAGGGACACCAGACTAAAGGTACAAGGGCCACTTCAAAGACTAGCAAATCCAGGCAACCAATTACCCGGGCTTGCGGCTTGGCCTAGAAATACTGGGAAGCAGAGAAGTAACGTTTGGCCTTAATTATGCTTGCGAGCTGGTTGTCTGGATCATTCCTTCACAAACGAGCACTCTCTGAGGCTCCTAGAAGCAGGCATTTTGTAGTAGATACACGTGTGAGGGGCCAACTTTATCACCACATGAAAACCTTCCCAGTTTCCTGCTTAATAAAGAAAATCCCAGTCTGCGAGGCGGAAGGAGGCTAAGGAGAGAGGTCTTGGCTAGAGAGGCTAAGCTGATCTACCTAAGAACTAGGAGAGAGCACTCAGGGGAGCCGGGGAAGGGAATAAAAGGCCCCCGAGGACTAGATCTAGAAAAGAGCTTAGGGTTTTGTCGTAGAGCTCTTGAGGCTTCAAGGATCATTCGAGAAGTGAGGCAAGTGTTTGTTGGAGTGTTCCTCATGTTGAAGACCATAATGTTCTTTGAGAGAGGCTCGCTCAGAAACACCAGGTGGAGACCAAGCCCAATGGGATACCAGATTCGCCAGGGTTGCACAGAGAGGGGGTAAGACCTTGCTTCTGATCTTACAAAGTTGGTCAAAGAAATCAGATGTGTGCAGGTGATTATAATAGAAGGAAAGAAGGCCACATGGCTTAAGCAAATGCAGGTGAAGGGCTACTAGAGAAATCCGAGATGCTAGGGATGATCGGCACACAGGAAAAGCCGGGGCCAGCTTCGCAAAGCCCGTGGCGCTTGAGCTACTTGAGGAAAGGCAAGCCACTGCGGGGAGATGGCTGGGGAAGGCGTCTACTGGGAGGCAACCCGTTAACAAAGGCCCCATCATGCTTTGAGATTTTCGAGTGGTGCGATTTGGCCGATGCTTAAGATACGTGAAACAGAGGAGTCCTGGAGAAGGCCAGAAGGTAGCCCGGGGCCCTGGATGCCATCCTAGGGAATTAGGGCTTTGCTAGGCAGCAGGAAGCTCTGAGGTGTTTTTTTTCATCAGGAGAGTGACACAATTTTGGAATTCAAGGCTGACAGAAAATGTGCAAAAAATCTATTTCCACACAAATGAAGAACCTGAGGCCCAGGCTTGTCCAAAGCCCTGAAAGTGAAGTGAGCCAGAATTTGAAAATTTATCAGTGAGTGAGATGAAGGAGAGGAAAAGGGGAGGAGAACCGTGTCTGCTCCAAGCCTGAGAAGCAGGCCAGACATCTGCGAGCTGGGTCGGGCGGGTCCACAGAATAGGCCCCTCCACAAACTCTGGTGGGAAATCAAGGCTCCAGACAGGGCAGCGGCAGCACAGAGCCTTGGTGGGGAAAGATGGCTGGCTGTCAGCACCAGAGCCCAGCAGCTGTTTTCCCAGGGAAGGCAGACCCTTCCCTTTCCTGAGGGAAGCCTGGAGCGTTCCCCCTCCCCGTGACATTGGCTGCGACCAGGCAGATGAGGGCCTGGCCCCCGCTAGCCATCTGTGGGCCCCACCTCAGAGGCCACGGGGCTCCAGGCCAAAAAGATGGTGTGTTTCTAGTCCTTGAGGTATAACTTCATTACCATAGAGACCACCAGGCAGGAAGGTCGGGCAGGGAGGAGGTTGAGGGCTTCCTCACGGAGTTGGGCCCCCTCCCTGTTCCTCCCACCGAGAGGGTATTTCCTGGGTGATGGGGACAGGGTTCCGCCACCCTACTGGCCTCTCATGGAGGCACTCTGGAGAACCGGCCCTGACCTCGGTTGGACTCCCTGACCCCCCATGCAACTGTTCCCCCTCTCCTGTCCCCGCTAGGGCCTCCGCCCCGCTGTCTGTCGGGCCACCCACATGGGCAACACGGTAACTGGAGCCTCTGTGCTCACACAGCGTGGGCTGTTTACAGCCCTGTGACCGCCTGCCACCCGGCTGGGGTCTGGGGTTTAGACTGTAATGGTGATATCCTCCCCTCGTTGAGCTCTTTATCCCTCTCCAAGCAGTCTCTGCCACAGTCCTCTTCTGAAGCCTGTGAAGTCTTCTCACTTACCAGACAAGCTGGAAGGAAGTACAGAGAGGGTGAGAAATCTGCCCAGAGGATTTCAGCCCCGGCGTCCTCTGGAGGATCAGGGGAGCTGACAGCTGGCCACAGCTGCCTTGAGGCCAGGCAGGAAAGGCAGAAGCTGAGGCCTCACAGGATCTGATTCCTGTGTGGACCCAGGGTGTGGACCCAGGGCCAGCCACGTGCGGTCGTGGAAGCCATCACCCAAAGGGAGGGCCCAGTCCGAATCTGGGGGTGCATCCTGGAGCTGTCCCCAGGCCGGCTGGAAATACAACTTTCAGCAGCCGTGGGGAGCATGCAGGGCCTGGGGATTCTTCTCTCAGAGCCAAGTTCCAAGTCCAAATCCAGGAGACTCCAGGTGCCTTTGGGATCTGTGAGAATCCAGTCCTAGCCAGTCAAGATCAGCTCCAGCAACCAAGACCCTGCGTCTTTGTGTAGGTGTAGACTTCCCTGCCATCTGTCACCCCCTACCCTGTCCCTTTCCCCTGGGAATAAAATGTTCCCATCCTCTTGGGCAAAGACTAATTGTTCTGTGGCTATAACAGCAACTCTCAGAACCAGTTATGAACCTGGTTTATTCGACCACTTGTTCTAGTAACAGTGTTCCCTAACCCGTGTGCTTCGTGATAGCACACCTTGAAAATAACCAGACAGCGACAGGCTCCCTCCATGTTCCAGGGTTCCGGGGCCAAGGTCAACCCTCTGAAAGCCGACCCACCCCTGAACTCCGTGCTTCCCGAAGCCTAGCGGAGGTTAGCCTCAGACACATGCCTTGCACACACAGCTCTCCCTCCCTTGGTTGCGCAAGTAGTAAACTCGGCCTCTCGTTTCAGATACTGATTAGTTACGTCTTCCTTCCACACTTACCCCCGCCAAAGTCTTTCTTGTGATCTAGCACAGACTGAAATGAAGAACTTCAATGAAATGAAATTCTTCCAAAATCCAGAGAATGAGGAATACATTTTCTTTTTCAGCTTTGATATGAGGTTGGTCTAAGCTGGGGCCGGAAGCCCCTTCCTTCTCATCCCACTACCCTCCTCCAACATCCCAGCTCCATGCTGGGCCCACGGGGAGCATCCACAAGACAAATAAACCTCTTTTTTGATAAAGGGGATTGCTTCCTTTGGCATAATTTGTATTGTGTTGCCTGAGGGCCCACAGACCCCTTTTTCTACCATCAGACGTGAAGGCAGGGAGAAAGAAAGTGATAAAGGAATCATCTTGCTTCATATACTTAATTTTTGATATATCAAAATGAGATTGTGGGGCTCCTGGGTGGCTCAGTCAGTTAAGCACCTGCCTTCAGCTCAGGTCGTGATCCCAGAGTCCCAGGATCCAGCTCAAGTCAGGCTCCCTGCTCAGTGGGGAATCTGCTTCTCCCTCTCCCTTTGCCCCTTCCCCTGCTCCTCTTTCTCTCTCTCTCTCTCTCACTCTCACTCTCTTTCAGATAAATAAATAAATGAAATTGTAATATACTCATTATTTTATAACTTGCTTTTTAAACTTAATATATCATAGACATTTCCCCATGACTATAGATATTCTTCAACAATATGATTTTTTTTCAAAGATTTTATTTATTTATTTAACAGACAGAGATCACAGTAGACAGAGAAGCAGGCAGAGAGAGAGACGGGGATGCAGGCTCCCTGCTGAGCAGAGAGCCCGATGCGGGACTCGATCCCAGGACCCTGGGATCATGACCCGAGCCGAAGGCAGCGGCTTAACCCACTGAGCCACCCAGGCGCCCAACAATATGATTTTTTAAGGGCTGAATTGTACTGCATCATTTGGATATCCCATAATTTGATTAATTGATTACTAGATTTTTAGATTCTCTTTTTTGTTGTCCTAATGAACCATGCTACAGTGAACATCCTTGTGGGCTTGTCTTTGTGTGTAGAAGTCCTTCTCAACCTAAAACTAAAAACAGCAGCAGAAATCAAGTCTGTCCTTCAACTGCACATTCTCCTTGAAGGTGCCTCTCCATGCCTGTCTTGTGCTTAAGGGCCACGTGCTTTGACAGTGGTCTACGCTTTCGCTCTCTATCTTGGCATTTCCACTCACTTCCATAGCTCAGCCCTGAGAAAGTGACTCCAGGGATTTCCAGGGTGTCAGTCAGCGTTTCCGGTTCGTATCTAACTCAACAGCACACCCTGGTCTTAGAATTAAGCTCCCAGCCCTTTCCTTTGGTCTGGAAGCTTCCATGAGATCTGAGCTCTGCCCACCTCTAGCTTCATCCCATGTTAGATTTGTCTCTAAGGTCCAACACGCTTGTCTTTTACTAGTTCCTGGAATTTGTGGTGGCCCCTCAGGCCCTTTGCTCATGTTGTTTCCTCTGCCAGGAAATCCCTCCCCCCCAGACACACACCCAACTTGCTGACTAATAAATGCATCAGCCATAGCTCAGCTCAAAGGCACTTCCTCAGGAAAGTCTCCGAAACACGCCTGCCCATCAGCTGGGTCCTATTCCACCATTAGAGGTTATGAAGCACCATCTACTTCCTTGTAGCACTGATCACTATATCCTGAAAATTAATTCTATAATTTCATGGTATGTATTCAATTTATCATATTTAAATATTAATCTTAACACCACAGATAATATACCAATTACCTTTGTCCCCTAAAAACAGAACATTAAAGGTATGGTAACGCCCACCTGCTCCCTGCCCGTTAGGTACCCCCAAAATTGGGTACCCCAATAATGGGTCCGTGATTAAAGGAGCGAGACTGATACAAAGCGAAAGTCAAGCAAAGCTTTATTTCGCGCCAAGCATCAAGAATCAAACCGACCATCAAACAGACCGGTCAGGGCTGCCCCTTACAGAGAGGACGACCCCTCCCTGCTTTCCAGACTAACTTTTACAGAGCAAAGGCTGCGTGGTTGGGCCTGGCCACACACAGGTGGCTAATTGAATTACAATTCACCCCACAGTAGCCATGGAAACTAGCCCATCACCTTGGTAGCTAGGAGACAGTAGGCGCCCCCACTGATTGAATACCTCAGCCTGGCCTGACCTACCCTGGTGCTTGGGCCCTTATCTCCACTTGACCTACCCCACCCTTGTATTTGGACTGTTACCTGGGACTGGTTTCCCGGACTTGCTTTTAAGTAAATTCCCCTGGGAGGGAGGGGCAAGGTCAATTTAAGTTTTTCAACAAAATGGCAGTTCAGCCGGGGTGGGGCCGCTCTGGCTGAATAGGCCCTTACACCCCCATCAGTCCCTCGCCTCCCCTCCCTGGATAACAGCACTGTGGGGAGCTCATCGTGATCGGCCCAGGGGGCCAGGGCTCAGGCTCTGGAACCAAACTGCCAAGGTTTGCTTCCTAGTGCTTCCTGCTTCCTACCTGTGTAAGCTTAAGCAAATTACTTAACCGCTTACTGAATTATTTAACTAAACCTGCCTCAGTTTTTTCATCTGGAAAGTAAGGATAAATAATAGTAACTAAGTGTGTGTTTTGTTTTGTTTTTTTAGTAGTATTGTTTTAGGACTCACGTAAGATGCTCTGTTGGGTGGTTGGGATGAGTGCCAGGCTCACAGTACATGCCGATGTTGGCTATTGCTACCTGTAATCGCTATTTTATGTGTCAAGTTTGCTGGGTCATGCGGTGCCCCGATATTTGGTTAAACGTTATTTCTGGAGAAATAATGTTAGGGCACCTGGGTGGTGCAGTCCATTGGGCATCCGACTCTTGGTTTCGGCTCAGGTCATGATCTCAGGGTCGTGGGATCGAGCCCCATGTTGGGCTCTGTGCCCAGCACAGAGTTTGCTTGAGACTTCCTATCCCTTTGCCCCTCCCCTCCATGCTCTCGCTCTCTCTCTGAAATAAATAGATAAACCATGAAAGAAAGAACGAAAAAAAGAAAGGGGGGCGGGGAAAGAAGGAAGGAAAGAAAGAGAAGAAAGAGTTTTTCCAACAGACATTGGGGAGGGTATATGCTATGGTGAGTGCTGTGAAGTGTGTAAACCTGGCAATTCACAGACCTGTACCCCTGGGGCTAATAATACATTATATGTTTATTTAAAAATTTAAAAATTTTTTAAAAAAGAGTTTTTCCAAATGAGATTAGCATTTGAATTGATGGACTGCGTAAAGCAGGTGACTTTCCCAAAGGTGGGCCGGCATCATGCCTGAATAGAATGAATGAGTGGAGGAAGGGAGAATTCACTCTCTGCCTCACTCAGCTGGGTCGTTCATCTTCTGCCCTTGACCTGGGACTTAAACCGCTGGTGCTCCTGGTTCTTAAGCTTTGGACTTAGACTGGAACTTTTACTATCAGATCTCCTGGTTCTCAGGCCTTTAGATTCAGACTAGAGCTATGCCCCCTGACTTTTCTAGGTTTCTAGCTTGCAGATGGCAGGTCATGGGTCTTCTCAGGCTCCATAATTGCATGAATCAGTTTCTTATAGTAAGTCATCTATCTATCTACTTACCTACCCTTCTATCTGTCCTATTAGACTGCTTCTCTGGAGAATCCTAATACATGGTAATATATCGTATTGTTTTGTGTGTATTTAACAAATATAAATGTAAAAGACATCACATTGTAGGTAGCATTTAGGAACTGTTTTTACTCAACAATATGTTTTGAGATCTTGCATGCTCATACACAGAGTCTTAGTTCTGATTCGTTCTTCTAAAATGCTGAATACTAGGGCTGCCTGTGTGGGCTCAGTTGGTTAAGCATCCGCCTCTTGGTTTCAGCTCAGGTCATGGTCTCAGGGTCATGAGACCAAGCCCTGGATCGGGCTCCACGCTCAGCAAGGAGTCTGTCTGAGATCCTTTCCCTCTCCCTCTGCTCCCCCTCATGCATGTTCTCTCTCTCTCTAAAATGAATAAATTTTTAAAAAAATATTTATTTATTTGACAGAGAGAGACACAGTGAGAGAGAGAACACAAGCAGGGGGAGTAGGAGAGGGAGAAGCAGGCTTCCCACTGAGCAGAGAGCCCAATGCGGGGCCAGATCCCAGGACCCTGGACCATGCCCCTAGCCGAAGGCAGATGCTTAACTACTGAGCCACCCAGGAGCCCCTAAATAAGTCTTTCTTAAAACGCTGAATAATAATAATTCAGTATATGAAATGCCACATTTCATTAATTCATTTCTATATTGATGGTCCAAAATATATTGAATTTGAAATTTTTTCCCAATTTTTTGATATGGCAGGCAATGCTGCCATGAATATCCATATACATCTTTATGTATGTGGGCAGGTGTTTTCCTGGATTAAATATCTAAAAGTAGAACTGATAGGTCATAGATTAGGTATATTTCTACTTCAAATGGTCAAAACCAACCTCCAAAATGTATAATCACATACCCCTCCCCACCAGGAATATTTAAAAGGCACTTTCTATCCAAAGATCGTGCTGACATTCTTCGACGCTTTCTTCCAAAAATTTGAGGTTGTTCTGGTTCTTTTTCATCTAGAATTTTAAACCTGGATTTATTTTTTATTTATGAGTAG
>PISX010023398.1:0-23249 GCA_004024625.1 Mellivora capensis
TTGCAAATTCTTTCAGTTTTTGTTTGTCCTGGAAGCTTTTTATCTCTCCTTCTATTTTCAATGATAGCCTAGCTGGATATAGTATTCTCGGCTGCATGTTTTTCTCGTTCAGTGCTCTGAATATATCATGCCAGTTCTTTCTGGCCTGCCAGGTCTCTGTGGATAAGTCTGCTGCCAATCTAATATTTTTACCATTGTAAGTTACAGACTTCTTGTCCCGGGCTGCTTTCAGGATTTTCTCTTTGTCGCTAAGACTTGTAAATTTTACTATTAGGTGATGGGGTGTGGACCTATTATTGATTTTGAGGGGGTTCTCTGCACCTCCTGGATTTTGATGCTTGTTCCCTTTGCCATATTAGGGAAATTCTCCACAATAATTCTCTCCAGTATACCTTCTGCTTCCCTCTCTCTTTCTTCTTCTTCTGGAATCCCAATTATTCTAATGTTTCATTTATGGTGTCACTTATCTCTCAAATTATCCCCTCATGGTCCAGTATTTGTTTGTCTCTCTTTTGCTCAGCTTCTTTATTCTCTGTCATTTGGTCTTCTATATCACTAATTCGTTCTTCTGCCTCATTTAGCCTAGGAGTAAGAGCCTCCATTTTTTATTGCACCTCATTAATAGGATTTTTATTTCAACTTGGTTAGATTTTAGCTTTTTTATATCTCCAGAAAGGGCTTTTATAGCTCCAGAGAGGGTTTCTCTAATATCTTCCATGACTTTTTCAAGCCCTACTAGAACCTTGAGAATCATCATTCTGAACTCTAGATCTGACTTATTACCAAAGTCCATATTGATTAGGTCCCTAGCCTTCAATACTGCCTCTTGTTCTTTTTTTGTTGTGAGTTTTTCTGCCTTGTCATTTTGTCCAGATAAAAATATATGAAGAAGCAAATAAAATACTAAAAGGGTGGCAAAGGCCCCTGGAAAATGTGCTTTAAACAAATTAGGAGTGACCCCAAATTGTGGAGGGGAGAAAGGGGATAAAAAGAAGTTCAGAGAAAAAAAAGATTAAAAAAATAAAACAAAGAAAAAAATATATATATATTAGACTGGTGACTAGAACAGGGTCACCCACTTAATTCTGGGAGTATTTTGATCTCTTAGAAGAAACTACCTCCCAAAATTTTAAAGAATGAGAAACATATATAAGGGTAACCACAATGAAGGGATGGAATATACCTATAAAGATGAAAAAAAAAATTTAATTAAAAAAAAAAGAGTTGATAAAGTAACTTGGTTGGGAGAATAAAGAAAAAGAAAGTGAAGAGAATTTGCTCAGGCTGGAGACTAGAACAAGACCGGAGCTAGATTTAGGGTATATTTTGATTTATTAAAAGAAGTTGTACCCCAAATTTTTTAGAAGAAAAAACCCTATGTGTCTACAAAAAATAAAGTTATATTCAATGAAGGATAAACTATGATTATAAGAATGAAGGTTCAAAAAAGATTATTATTATTTTTTTTAATGAAACGTATTGCTAAGATAAACTTGTTAAAAAACGTTAAAAGTGAAAAGTTAAATTAAGCAGAAGAAAAAAATAAAATTAAAAAAAATTAACTGCAAGACTAAAGAATTATGGGGAGAAAGCCATGAATTCTGTACTTTGCTTTCTCCTCTTCTGGAATTCCACTGTTCTCCTTGGTAAGTGAACTTGGTCTTGGCTGGATTTCTTGCTGATCTTCTTGGGGAGGGGCCTGTTGTAGTGATTCTCAAGTGTCTTTGCTGGAGACGGACTTGCACCGCCCTTACCAGGGTCCGGGCTAAGTAATCCGCTTGGTTCGCTTTCGGGAGCTTTTGTTCCCTGAGCATTTTCCTTAGAGTCCGGAGGACGGGAATGAAGATGGCAGCCGCCCAGTCTCCAGCCTGGAGGAGCCGAGACCTCAGGGCCCCACTCCTCCATGCGCCCTCAGAGAAAAGTGCCCAATCACTCCCGTCTCCCTGGTCTCCAGCTACGCTCCGAGCTCACCCGGCCTGTGACCGAGCATCTCTGTTTCTGGCACACAGCCCCGCCTGGAGGCTCTGAACCCTTCAGATCCCTGTGCTCTTCCAGGGGGTCTCCCCGGATCTTGTTGTTCCCTGCTCACAGAGCAGTGGCCTGTGCCACAGATCACAGTTTATGGTAACCCTGAGCTGAGAGCTCACTCCTCGGCTCTGTCTCTGTCGCTGGCTTCCCCGCTCTAATACCTGCAAGCTCTGCAACACTCAGACACCCCCAATCCTTCTGTGACCCCGCAGGACCTGGGGTCACACTGACCCCTTGTGGGCTTCACCCTGGTTTAGCCTCTGGAGCGATGTCCCTCAGTGGCACAGACTTTTAAAAGTCCCGATTTAGTGCTCCGTTGCTCTGCTGCTTGCCAGGAGCTGGCCCCTCCCCCCACAGTCTATCTTCCCGTCACTTTGGATTCACTTCTCTGCAGGTCCTGTCTTTCAGGAAGTGGTTAATTTTATGTTTCTAGAATTGTTGCTTTTCTTCTCTTCGATCTCCTGTTGGATTTGTAGGTGTTCACAATGGTCTGGTAAGCTATCTAGCTGATCCCCTGCTACCTGATGTCCTCTCAGCCGCTACTTCTCTGCCGTCTTGACTCCTCCCCATCAATTGTGCATTTTGTATAGTCTCATTTTTTTCTTTCTTAGCTATCTGTTGTACTTAAAAAAAAAAAAAAATAGTGCCTACCCCAGAATTTGCAAAACACATTTACAGTTAATCTAATTCACTTTTTAAAAAGATTTTATTGTTTTTATTTATTTGACAGAGAGAGAGATCACAAGTAGGCAGAGAGGCAGGCAGAGGCAGAGGGGGAAGCAGGCTCCCTGCCAAACAGAGAGCCTGATCTGGGGCTCAATCCCAGGACCCTGAGATCATGACCTAAGCCAAAGGCAGAGGCTTCATCCACTGAGCTACCCAAGTGTCCTAAATACACTTTCAAATACACTATACCACTTCACTGGTAAATGTGAGTATCTTTATAACAAAATAATTTTCATTCTTTCTTCCTATCCCTTGTATCATTGCTGTCATTCATTTTAAAAATTATATGTATACATTTTCAAATATACTGTTGCTATTATTTTGAGCAAACTTATCTGTTTAACCAATTAAGAATAAGAAAGGAGTTTTTATTTTACCATCATTTCTTTTTTTCTGGTGTTTGCCCTTTATGTAGATCCAAGTTTCTGATGTATATCATTTTCTTTCTTTATAAAGAATTTCTTTTAACATTCCTTGCAAGCCTCATTAGCTAGTCTATTGGCAGCAAATACTCTCAAGTTTTGTTTGAGAAGATCTTTTATTTTTCTATCACCTTTAAAAAAATATTTTATTTATTAACTTGACACAGAGCAGGAGAGCACACGTGGTGGGATTGGCAGAGGGAGAGGGAGAAGCAGGTTCCCCACTGAGTAGGGAGCCCGATGTGAGGCTCCATCTCAGGACCCTGGATTCATGACCTGAGGTGAAGGCAATTGCTTAACCAGTCGAGCCACCCAGGCGCCCTCTCTATCACCTTTGAAGGATAATTTCACAAGGTACTGCATTCTAGGTTGGTGGGGTTTTATTTTTTTCAAAACTTAAAAATCTCATTGAGTTCTTGTATGTGCCTGGTTTCTGAGGAGACGTCAAATATAATTCTTATCTTTGCTTCCCTATAGATGTGATGTTTTTTTCTTCTGAATTCTTTCAGGACTTTTGCTTTATCTTTGATTTTTCTGAAGCTTGAATGAGAAATGCCTAGGTATATATTTGTCATTTATTCTACTTGTGTTCTCTGAGCCTCCTGGATCTGTGGTTTAGTGTCTGACGCTAATTTGGAAAAGTTCTTAGTCATTATTTCATCAAATATTTTCTCTATTCCTTTTTTCTTCTGGCATTACAATGATATATGTTATATCTTTTACTAGTTATCCCACAGTTTTTGGAATAGTCTATCCTTTTTAATCTTTTTTCCCCCTTTGCTTTTCAGTTTTAGAAGTTTCAGCTGAGGTATCCTCAAGCTGAGAGATTCTTTTCTCAGTCATATCCAGTTGACTAATAAGCACATCAAAGACATTCTTCATTTATATTAGTGTTTTTGATCTCTAAAATTTCTTTTTGGTTCTTTCTTAGAATTTCCATCCCTCTGCTTACATTGCCCATTTGTACTTACATGCTGTTTATTTTATCCATTTAGTAAATGGATATTAATCATAGTTGTGTTAAATTCCCAGTCTGATAATTCCAAAATTCCTGCCACGTCTGGTTTTGTTGCTTATTCTCCCTCTCAAATTGTATTTTGCCTTTTGGTATGCCTTGTATTTAGGCTATTCATAATGTAGTAGTAAGGTGTGGGAAGGAGGGGAATCCTATAATCTTATGATTAGGTCCCAGTCTTTTAGTGAGCTCGTGTCTCTGGATTGTGAATTTCCTCAAGGCTTCTCAGTAATCCTTCCCCCTTGAGTGGCAAGCATGAGGTGGAATTGGGTATTCCCATCCTCCAGGTCATTGAGACTCTGACAAAATCCCAGCACGTTAGGGTCTGGTTAACTTCTCGGGACAAGACTTGTTAAAAAGAGAATGCCCTCTTGTGTTTCAAAATGATTCCTTTTCCCCTTCTCTGACTGGAATTTCTTTGATACTTACCATGAGAACCTGATCAAGCTTCTGGAGGTAAAACACAAAAATGTTCCCCTCCTTGCCTTGACTGTGTTCTTGTGGAGTTTTTGACTCTGAGTTGCCTGCATTGAGCCTCAAAAAATTTATCTATTACTGTTTAGGTTTTCCTACCCTGGTACTGGTTCTGTCACCCTATGGCAGTTTCTACTGGTGCATTTCTGCTCTGTTAAGTTGCGATTCTCTGTATTTGCCTGTTGGTCTCCAGTTTGGGGGGCTGCAGTTTGCCCTACGGCCTTACTTCTTTTACAGATCTAAGAAGGGTTGTTGATATTTCAATTTGTCTCAGCTTTTTGCTTGTTAGGATTGAGTGGTGACTTCCAAGCTTCTTATATATTGAACCAGAAACCAAAAGTCTGCCTGTGGTTTTTCAAAGTACTGAGAATATATCAATTTGGTGATTTTTTTTCTAATGTTGGGACTGATTAATATTAGTTATTTTCTTTCTTTCCCCCCCTAAGTTTTTCTTTAATTCCAGTTAGCTAACTTACAGTGTAATATTAGTTTCAGAGGTAGAATTCAGTGATTCATCACTTAAATACCACACCCACTACTCATAGCAATAAGTGCCCACCTTAATACCCATCACCCATTTAACCCATCCCCTTCTCCACTTCCCCTCCAGCAATCCTCAGTTAGTTCTCCATAGCCAAGAATTTGTTTTATGGTTTGTCTCTTTTTTTCCCTCTTTATTTATCTGTTTTCTTTATTAAATTCCTCATATGAGTGAAATCATAGCAGCATTACCAATAATAGCCAAATTATGGAAAGGGCCCACATATCCATTGACTGATAAATAGATAAAGAAGATATGGCATGTGTGTGTATACATTTATTATATTATTATTATGTTATGTCATAGTATATACAATGGAATATTATTCAGCCATCAAAAAGAATGAAATCTTGCCATTTGCGATGACATGGATGGAGGAAGAGAGTATTATGCTAAGTGAAATATTAATTATTTTGTTTCAAAATATGTCCCTATCTCTGGCAAAAATCAACTTATTTTTATAAGTAAGAGTACATTTAAAACATTATTTTGTGTGTTGCAGGATAATTTTCTCACACAAACCTATTCTAAGCATTATTTTAAGTCACACAATTGATATTCTAACTCCATTACAGAAAACATGTGGCTCTTTTATACACAATGGATTACACAGTTTCTCTGTAGCAGGAAGTGTTTTCTTATTCCACTCTTCCATTGTCTGTTGGCATTTTAGCTAGGATTAGCCATCCTAACTACATGATCAAATCAATCAGTGAGTGAACCATACATTGCCAGGCCATAAGAAGTCACGTTCGATCTCCTTAAGAAACATGTATTACGTCAAGATCCTGGACTTGGAGTTGGCTCAGCAACTACATGAAACTTTGAATTCCTTCCAAGATATGTTAGATGCTGGCATTATGTTAGGTAGGACTATTAAAAATTATTATATAAGAAAAAGATGTGTGGATATTGGCCATTTAAACAGAAGTCAGTTGCTATACCTTGTCTTTGACTTCTCTCATATATTCCTGTTTCTTCCTCTGAAATTATCTTTATTGCTCTGAATCCAGTTCCTATGGTATTACTGGGTATGATCCAGTTTCTCCTTCCATCAGGATAAACGTGTGATCTAGTTTCATCACTATGTTTTAAATTTGAACACATCATGTAAACAGAGCTAAACAGTTTTTTAAGGGGGTGGATACAGCGTAGACGTTGTAAAACTAGTGTCATTCTTCTTCAGGATATTAAGTTTTAGAATGGCATAATCCAGAGTACTGTCTCCTTGCTTGCACAATTAGAAGAAATTAGAGGCCAGTGAGGGTAGGATGCAGAGAAAGAATGAATCCTGACAATATTGTCGCTTGCCAGCAAATCAGCAGCTGTGCCTAAAATAAGAACACAGGGCAGCCAAATTAGCTGCTTGAGAAACTCACTCAAATTAATATCTTACATGAGTTTACTACCCCCATTTAGTTGAGAGAGCTTTAAATTAATATTCAGATTTGAAGGGTATATGGTACTATATTTATAATACCTGCAATGGAAGTAGATGTGATTGACTCCAAGACTATTCTGAGAGTGGTAGTTTCTCTAGCACTGATTTTACTAGAATTCTCCTTGTCATTGTCAAACTGTTATGATGGTCAAGAGTCACAAAAATTTGTTCCTGAGAGTACAACACACTGACTTCTCTTGGACTATTGGCACCTATCTTTGTCTTTTCTTCAGAGTAGGGATATACATTTCAAGTGCAGGTCAAGTTCTCATACTTCAGAAATCATTACTAGGTTGATACTGGCTTAATAAAATCACTTGAAAACAGTATTATCACAGGGTATGCACTTAAAATTGCCCTTTTGTTGTTTTGCCTTTTATGATTTGTATCTTTTTCTGTTGTTGAAGTGAGAAAATATATGAACATGTACCTCATGTATGAATATGTACTTCTTGTATGATCATGTCCTTCATATAAAATGTATGAACATGTGATTCATATAAAAATACTCTTTTTTTCCACTGATTTCCACTAAAGAGCTGTTTAGCAATGGGTAAGATCAACATGCTATATGTTATGGATTGAAACATAAATAAGAAACTAAGGCAGTTTCTCTCCCTAAACTTCACTAAAAAATTCTCATTTCTGTTTTTGAAAATTAGAGAGATAGTCTTAAAATACACAAAATCAATAAGTAATATGCTTTAGAATATCTTTTATCACACAACTCAACTCTCTTAATCGAAGAAGCCATTATCCATTTAGTTTCATGGATGGTTTGGGAGTGAGACCATAAATCAATGGGAACTGTCATTACCAACAAATTGAGAAACACTTAGTGGGTGTTTTGGTACACTTTGGTTGTACCATATAGATTAATCTTTAAAAAACAGTTACTTATTTGAGTGCAGATAGAAAAATATCATTTATTTTGATAAATAATATCAAATAAATAATATCAAAATATCATTTATTTTGATAAATAATATCAAATATATTATATATATTTTTGATATAAATAATCATAATATCATGATAATATAATATCAAAAATGATAAATAATATTTAAAAATATCATTTATTTTGTCATTATCTAATGACAGTTGATTATCTCTTCAGATAGAAAAATCCTTAAATTACATGTCAGTATCTTTTCAAGGAAATGTAAAACTAAAACAAGTTATATTTTATTATTTAAAGAATTCTTTATTATTTTATTTTTACAATTATTTTTATCAATATATAATGTATTGATAATACTAATACATTAGTTAATAATTATAATACATTAATATATTAATCATTAATACATTAATGATTAATATATTTAATACATTCAATACATTAATACAATTAATACATTAATGCATTAATCAATTAATCATTAATACAATTATATTAATAATGAATATATTAATGAATATATTATTTATTAATAATATATTTATTGACACATGATATAATATATAATATATAATCATATAATAGAATAATAAATAAATAATATATATACGATTTAATAATAAATAATAATATATTAATTAATCATTGATACAATTAATACAATTAATACATTAATATATTAATCAATACATTAACATATAATGTATTATTAGCCCCAGCGGTACAGGTCTGTGAATCATCAGGCTTACACACTTCACAGCACTCACCATAGCACATACCCAGTCCAATGTCTATAACCCAAACACCCTATCCCTACCCTCCTACCCCCCAGCAACCCTCAGTTTGTTTCATGAGATTGAGTCTATTATGGTTCATCTCCATCCCCACCCCATCCTGTTCCATTTTTTCCCTCCGTACCTCCCGTCCTGACTCTCAAATTCCTCATATCAGAGAGATCATATGATAATTGTCTTTCACTGATTGACTTATTTCACTTCCATCCATGCTGTTGCAAATGGCAAGATTTCGTTTCTTTTGATGGCTGCATAGTATTCCATTGTATATATATACCACTTCTTCTTTATCCACTCATATGTTGATGGACATCTAGGTTCTTTCCATAGTTTGGCTTTTGTGGACATTGCTGCTATAAACATTCGGGTGCACATGCCCTTTGGATCACTACGTTTGTATATTTAGGGTAAATACCCAGTAGTGCAATTGCTGGGTCATAGGGTAGTTCTATTTTCAACTTTCTGAGGAACCTCCATGCTGTTTTCCAGACTGGCTGTACCAGCTTGCATTCCCACCAACAGTGTAGGAGGGTTCCCCTTTCTCCACATCCTCTCCAGCATCTGTCATTTCCTGACTAGCAATTTTGACTGGTGTGAAGTGGTACCTCATTATGGTTTTAATTTGTATTTCCCTGATGCCGAGTGATGTGGAGCACTTTTTCATGTGTCTGTTGGCCATCTGGATGTCTTCTTTGCAGAAATGTCTATTCATGCCCACTGCCCATTTCTTTTTTTTTTTTCAAAGCAATGCATTATTTTTTTTAAGAAGTCTCAGTAGTCTGATTTTTTATTTATTTGACAGAGAGAGATAACAAGTAGGCAGAGAGGCAAAGAGAGATTAAGGGGAGGGGAGCAGACTCCCTGCCAAGCAGAGAGCCCAATGTGGGACTTGATCCCAGGACACTGAGATCATGACCTGAGCAGAAGGCAGAGGCTTAACCCACTGAGCCACCCAGGCTCCCCCACTGCCCATTTCTTAATTGGATTATTTGTTCTTTGGGTGTTGAGTTTTATAAGTTCTTTATAGATTTTGGATACTAACCCTTTATCTGACATGTCATTTGCAAATATCTTCTCCCATTGTGTCAGTTGTCTTTTGGTTTTGTTGACTGTTTCCTTCGCTGTGCAAAAGCTTTTGATCTTGATGAAGTCCCAATAGTTCATTTTTGCCCTTGCTTCCCTTGCCTTTGGCAATATTTCTAGGAAGAATTTGCTGTGGCTGAGGTCAGAGAGGTTGCTGCCTGTGTTCTTCTCAATGATTTTGATGGATTCCTGTCTCTCACTTTGAGGTCTTTCATCCATTTTGAGCCTATTTTCGTGTGTGGTGTAAGAGAATTGTCCAGTTTCATTTTTCTGCATGTGGCTCTCCCAATTTTCCTAACACCATTTGTTGAAGAGACTGTCTTTTTTCCACTGGGAATTTTTTCCTGCTTTGTCAAAGATTAGTTGAAAATAGAGTTGAGGGTCTATTTCTGCATTCTCTATTCTGTTCCATTGATCTATGTGTCTGTTTTTGTGCCAGTATTATACTGTCTTGATGATTACAGCTTTGTAATAGACTTGAAGTCTGGAATTGTGATGCCACCAACTTTGTCTTTCTTTTTCAACATTCCTCTGGCTATTCGGGGTCTTTTCTGTTTCCATAAAATTTTTAGGATTATTTGTTCCATTTCTTTGAAAAAACTTGGTATTTTGATAGAGATTGGATTAAATGTGTAGATTGCTTTAGGTAGCATAGACATTTTCACAATATTTGTTCTTCCAATCCATGAGCATGGAACATTTTTCCATTTCTTTGTGTCTTCCTCAATTTCTTTTATGAGTACTTTATAGTTACTTGAGTACAGATTCTTTGCCTCTTTGGTTAGGATCTCTTTTATTTCTCTTTGTTGTCTGATTGCCGAGGCTAAGACTTCTAGTATGATGTCAAATAGCAGTGGTGATATTGGACATCCCTACCATGTTCCTGACCTTAGGGGAAAAGCTTTCAGTTTTTCCCCATTGAGAATGATATTAGCTGTGTGTTCTTCATAGATGGCTTTGATGTGATTGAGGTATGTGCCTTACATCCCTATGCTTTGAAGAGTTTTGATCAAGAAAGGATGCTGTACTTTGTCACATGCTTTTTCAGCATCTATTGAGAGTATCATATGGTTCTTGTTCTTTCTTTTATTGATGTATTGTATCACATTGATTGATTTGTGGATGTTGAACCAACCTTGCAGCCCAGGAATAAATTCCACCTGGTCATGGTGAATAATCCTTTAATGTACTGATGGATCCTATTGACTAGTATTTTGGTGAGAATTTTTGCATTCATCTTCATCAAAGATAGTGATTCTCCTTTTTGATGGGGCCTTTGGTTTTGGGATCAAGGTAATGCTGGCCTCATAAAATGAGTTTGGAAGTTTTCCTTCCATTTCAATTTTTTGGAACAATTTCAGGAGAATAAGAATTAATTCTTCTTTAAATGTTTGATAGAATTCCCCTGGAAGGCCATCTGCCCCTGGGCTCTTGTTTGTTGGGAGAATTTTGATGACTGTTTCAATCTCCTTACTGCTTATGGGTCTGTTCAGGATTTCTATTTCTTCCTGGTTCAGTTGTGGTAGTTTATATGTCTCTAGGAATGCATCCATTTCTTCCAGATTGTCAAATTTGCTGGTGTAGAGTTGCTCACAACATTTCACAACATTTCGTCTTATGGTATCACTTATCTCTTGAATTCTCCCCTCGTGATCCAGTAGTTGTTTGTCTCTCTTTTGTCAGCTTCTTTATTTTCCGTCATTTGGTCTTCTATATCACTAATTCTCTCTTCTGCCACATTTATCCTAGCAGTAAGAGCCTCCATTTTTTATTGCACCTCATTAGTAGCTTTATTGATTTCAATTTGGTTAGATTTTAGCTCTTTTATTTCTCCAGAAAGAGATTCTCTAATATCTTCCATGTCTTTTTCGACCCCAGCTAGCACCTTGATAATCATCATTCTGAACTCTAGTTCTTACATATTACCAATGTCTGTATTGATCAGGTCCCTAGCTGTTGGTATAGCCTCTTCTTCTTTTTTTGTGGTGAGTTTTTCCACCTTTTCATTTTATCCAGATAAGAATATATGAAGGAGCAAATAAAATACTAAAAGGGTGGCAAAGACCCCAGGAAAATGGGTGTTAACCAAATCAAAAGAGATCCGAAACCAGGGGGAGAAAAAGGGGGGAGGGATATATATATATACACACACATACATATACATATGTATATACTGGTGAATAGAACAGAGCCACCCACTTGATTTTGGGTGTATTCTCGTCTCTTAGAAGAAACTACTTCCCAAAATTTTAAAGAAAGAAATCTTAT
The DNA here is from genome assembly GCA_004024625.1 of Mellivora capensis. NCBI lineage: Eukaryota > Metazoa > Chordata > Mammalia > Carnivora > Mustelidae > Mellivora > Mellivora capensis. The sequence goes on from PISX010023398.1 coordinate 11,697, forward strand.
ATATATACAAAATCTTATATAAATACAAAAATAAGGGTAAACACAATGAAGGGATGGAATATGAGCATAAAGATGAAAATTTAAAAAATATTCTAAAAAAGGAATTGATAAGATTAGTTGGTTGGAAAAGGAAATAAAAAGAGGAAAGAATGTGATCAGTCTCAGCTAGATTTAGGGTATATTTTGATTAGGATAAATTGTATCCCAAAATTTTAAAGAAAAAAAAACCCTATATGTATACAAAAAATAAGGTTAAATACAATGAAGGGATAAAATATGACTATAACAATGAAAATTTGAAGTTTTTTTAAAAGGTATTGATGATATAAAATAGTTTAAAAAGTTAAAAGAAGAAAAGTTGAAAAAATAGAATAAGAAAAAAATAAAATTAAAACAATTTAACTCTGTGAGACTAAAGGATTGGGGTGGAAAAAGCCATGAATTCTATTTGTTGCTTTCCCCTAGCTCTGAAGTTTTGCAGTTCTCATTGATGAGTGAACTTGGTCTTGGCTGGATGTTCTTGCTGATTTTCTGGGGGAGGGGCCTGTTGCTGTGATTCTCAAATGTCTTTGCCGGAGGCAGAATTATACCACCCTTGCCAGGGGCCAGACTAAGTAATCTGCTTGGTTCACTCTTGGTAGCTTTTGTTCCCTGAAGGCTTCCTGAAGAGCTTTGGAGGATAGGAATGAAAATAGCTGCCTCACAATCTCTGGCCTGGAGAAGCCAAGAGCTCAGGGCCCCACTCCTCAGTGCACCTTCAGAGAAAAGCAGTCAATCCCTCCCATCTCCCTGGTCTCCAGCTGCACTCTGTGCTCACCTGGCCTGTGACTGAGCATTTCTATCTCTGGTGCACAGCCCTGTTTGGAGTCTCCAAACCCAGCAGATTCATGTCATGCACTCCCATGCCACTCCTCCTGGAGGAGGAAGGAGAGGGTCTCTCTGGATCTGCCACTTGTGGGGTCCCTGCTCGAAGAGCAGTAGTCTGACTATGCGTGGGATCACAGTTTAAGGTAACCCTGAGCTGAGAGCACACTCAGCTCTGTTTCTGCAGCTGGCTTCCCTGCTCCGATACCTGGCAGCTCTGCCACACTCAGACACCCCCGGTCTTTCTGTGACCCCGTGGGTCCTGAGACCACACTGTCCTAGTGGGATCCACTCCTGGTTAACCTCTAGAGTGACATCCCTCAGTGGAGCAGACTTTTAAAAGTTCTGATTTTATGCTCCACTACTTGATGGGAGCCAGTCCCTTGCCCCGTGGCCTATCTTCCCATCCCTTCAGATTCACTTTTCTGCACATCCTACCTTCCAGAAAGTGGTTGATTTTCTGTTCCTAGAATTGCTGCTCTTCTTCTATCTTGCGTTGAGTTTTTAGGTGTTCAGAATGTTTTGATAACTGTCTAGCTGAACTCCTGGGGCCTGATGATATTTCAGTCTCGGACTCCTCTGCCACCTTGCTTTCTCCCTTAAAGAATTATTTTTTATTTTAAAGATTTATTTATTTATTTAAGAGAGAGAGAACATGAGGAGAGGGGAGGGGTACAGGGAGAGGGAGAAGCATACTCCCTGCTGAGCAGGGAACCCAAAGCAAGGCTCGATCTCAGAACGCTGGGATTGTGACCTGAGCCAAAGGCAGATGCTTAACTGACTGAGCTAGTCAGGTGACCCTTGAAGAATTATTTATTCACTAATTTGTCTATCAGATTTTTTAAAAGATTTTTTATTTATTTACTTGACAGACAGAGATCACAAGTAGGCAGAGAGACAGGCAGAGAGAGAGGAGGAAGCAGGCTCCCTGCTGAGCAGAGAGCCCGATGTGGGACTCGATCCCAGGACCCTGGGATCATGACCTGAGCCGAAGGCAGAGGCTTAAACCACTGAGCCACCCAGGCGCCCTGTCTATCAGATTTTTATAGAAGACCTAATAATGCTAAGAACTCTTCTAAACACTGGGATACAAAGGTTAATGTGGACAGCCCCTGTTCTGTTATATAGATTGGAGAATGAGGGAATTGAACACATAAATTCATTAAAGTAAAAGCTATTGTAATACAAGTTCTAATGGGTACTAAAAAGAAGATGCATTAAATTGCCTAGAGAGTGACATACTTAATATTTTAAAGGTGCATATGTGTTTGATGCCTAGAAAAATGTAAAGAGCAATCTAGGTATATGTAAAAGTCTGGGAACTAGAAAGCACACAAGACTTTCTGGGAACTACAAATAGTTCAGACTGGCCAAGGAACAGGCCGTGTGTGTGTGTGTGTGTGTGTGTGTGTGTAAGTGTTAATACCAAGAGAGAAAACTGTAAATGTGAATAGAAGGTAGAAGGTAATTTAAATCCTTATTTGTTTGATTAAATCCTTAAGGATTTTAATCCTTAAGGAGTTTGAGGATTGTCTTATGTTAATGAACAGATTTACCAGATTTTAAGTGAGGAAGAAACACATTCAGATTTTCTCTTTAGGTATGTTGTACTGGTTTCAGTATGCCTTAATTGGAGCTGTGTGGAATTGAGGGTTGGAAGACAAGTTAATAGCCACAATACAAGTTGATGGAAATCTGTACTATGTTACTGGTGAGAGGAATGGGGAAGGTATGTTTTGACCGATGTTTGGATGACAGATGACAGTTGAGAATGTGAAATGAAGGTGATGGAGATAAGGAAGTGGTTTAGATTCCTGGCTTGGGCTAATGGATGGACTAACTTGCTATTTACCTTAATAAGCAGTGTAGAATGAGGAAGTAGATTTGAGGGGAAAAGTAATGAATTCAATTTTGACACACTGTGCTTGAGTTATTTCAGGGACAATCAGGTGGACATATCTAGAAGACAGCTATGCATAAGTTCTAGACCAGAAGACAAGTTATTGACTAGTATAAAAGTCATTAAGAATATGTGGCAGTTGAAATCATCAGTGTGTATATGGAGAGAATAAACCATGAGTAACATAAAAAATTAAAGGAAAATGTTACTGAAAATGTTAGTCTGACAGTAGGAAAAAGTAGTGCCTTGGAAACCATGAGTAAGAGAGATATCCAAGAATTAGGAGTGGTCAGTATTATGAGATACTATATTCAGATCTAGGAACATAAAGTTTGAAAGAAATCCAGTGGATTTATTGTTTAAAAAATTGTCAGTGTCTTTGACAAGAGATTGTTGCAGTGGTTATGGATGCCAAAACACATTTTGAAAATTCTGTTAGCTAAATGAAATAGAGCCCTGACAATTTATAAAAAGATGCAATTGTTTATCCTGCTTGTTTCTTTTTCTTTGCTTTGTAGAAGAACTAGAACATCCAGGGAGGTACAGCTAGTGCTTCAGTGCAGAATATTATATCCTTTATTACTTTAAAAAAAATGTAATGAAACATAATGTAACTAGATTTCTATTTTCCCAGGATAGGCCTGAGATGGTAACTGTTTCCAAGTGGCTAGCAAATCTCGAATAGAAGTGGAAGCCAAGCATAATGTACAATTGTTATTTCTATCTAAATGCATTTGATTTCTTAGTGCTCTTTGTTTTATACTTGGAGGACAGATTTTTTTTTCCCATTAAAGATGGTTGGTACTCTTACACTTTATATAACTGAAAACAAATAAATTCAGATGAATTATTATAAGAAAAGGAGATATTTTACTCTGTTACAACCTTGGAACATATTAGAAAGATTTTGAAAGGAATGATGTCTACTAATTGACTCTAAAGTCAACATTGAGAGATATAAACAAATAACCACTGGTGAGTAAAAAGAGATGTTTGCAAAAATTTATGGCAAACTTATGATTTAATTCTTAGTCCTTGTATATAAAAATTTCATTTTTATATTTACATGTCTGCTATAAAATTTTTGTTACATTATATTTTACATAAAAACCAGTGGTCATTAAGACAAACATTTCTTAATGCTACAAAATGCTATTTCTGTCAGATAATTAAACTCTGAATTTTTAATTTAAACTTACCATTTTTCTTGTCCTCTTTACCCCAATTATACAAATATTATTTTGTAAAATAATTCAATTAGGAATGCAGTAATATAGAGTTGATTTGAATGGTGGTTTTTTTTGTTTGCTTTTGTTAACTGTATTTGTTTCTTGATGTTTTGCATCTTAAATTTCTTCTCAGCCATTCTGTTTTATAAAAGTACTTCCATGGCTTTTAAAAATATATATTTTCTAAAACAATTCTTTAGTGTTTTAAATTAATTAATAGAAAGTATTTTCCTTCCCTAGAATTTGGTTGTGTGATCTTTATCTCTGCTTTCATTGTCAAATCTACAGATCCTACCTTTGTCATCTTCCTCAAATTTTATTCTTTTTTAATCCCTAGTGTACTTTGTAATATTGGAATTTGGGAAACTGTTCTGCATATTATTTAGGATATAATTGTACTGTTTTTTCAACTTTTCTTCTTTTAACTTTTTTAACTATTTTACATCATCAATATCTTTAAAAAAAACTTCAAATTTTCATTGTTATATTCATATTTTATACCTTCATTGTATTTAACCTTATTTTTTGTATACATATAGGGTTTTTTTTTCTTTAAAATTTTGGGATACAATTTCTCCTAATCAAAATATACCCTAAATCTAGCTCCAGCCTGATTACATTCTCTCCTCTTTTTTTTTTTCCCTTTTCCAACCAACTAATCTTATATTCAGTCAGGATATGAGTTGTGTTAGCAAATTTGAGTCTAATTTTTATTTATTTATTTATTTGATAGACAGAGATCACAAGTAGGCAGAGAGGCAGGCAGAGAGAGAGAGGGAAGCAGGCTCCTCACTGAGCAGAGAGCCTGATGCGATGCTCGACACCAGGACCCTGAGATCATGACTGAACTAAAGGCAGAGGCTTAACCCTCTGAGCCACCCAGGCCCCCCAAATTTGGGTCTAATTTTAACATGACTACGAAGAAACTCTATTTTGTTTCCTAACACAATTTCCATCTGGCAGTGAACGTAGAGAAAATAGTAGATGTTTGTTAGGGAGCAAAACAAAACGGTTTTCTTCTTTGGTCAGTGGAAGAGTGTCTCTTGTGTAATAAGGGATGTAGATTATTTATTGAAATTCCAAAGCACAGAAAGCATACAGGGAAGTAATTTTTAATATTAAAATATATTCTAAAAATACTTTTATAACTTCAGTTGAACAGTTTTCTGCTGCTATAGAAATACATTTAATATTATTTAGTTTTTAGGATTTAATATTGGTCAGGTGTGTTCATATTTAATATTATAGCAAACTACTTAGTTTGCTAATATTAAATAATTAGAGCAGGTCATTTAGTTTTAAAAATGATGATTAACTCTTAACATAGTCACTTTATTTGAGGGAATTAAAAACAATAAAATACAAACTAAAACCTGACCCAAATTACAAATTATTTTTGTTTCTGTTTTGTTCTATTTCAAAATGCTCTTTCTTTTTATGTAAGGGTATAATGACAGAATAGGTTCTTCTCAGTTGATTTTTTGATTAGTTGATAAATGTTTACTCAATATTTACTGTGTGCTAGGTACTTAACTAAATAGAATGAACCAAAGAAACGTGGGAATTATCAGAATTATGAGAACTTTTTCATAATGCTGTTATTTGCTACTGTCTGTCCTAGGCAGTTTATACATTTTTAAGTAGAAATACTTTAGATATACATTGGTAGAAAGTTAAATTACAGTACATAGTAGAACACATCTGTTAATGGTATTTGGGCTGATGTTCCATAGCTAAAGTGAAAGAACTTTAGAAGATTGTTACAAAAAGCTCCTCTTGTGTCTATTTCTGTAGTCATTTGAAAAGGATGAAAGAAAGGACTGAAAAAAATTGATCAAGAACTGATCAACAAATTCAACTGAAGTTGAAGAACAGCAGTAAAATTAATGCCTATCCTGTCAATGCTGTCAAATGAACCTTTTCCAAATACACTCAAAATAAGTAGTTCTCTTCTGTTTGGGAAGTTTATATACAACTTGACGCAGAACCACCACCGTGATGACTAGACGGCTCAAGGAAGAAAGGCCAGAGAACTCTTAAACCATTCTTCTAGTTCTAAGTGAGTGGATACCTCTACCTTTTTTGAAATGTATTCTTTTTGAATTCCCTCACTTATAAATTCTGAGAGATCTGCTGATATAGTAGGATTTTTTTTTTTTTTTTTAAGATTCTGTCTACTCATTTGACAGAGATCACAAGTAGGCAGGGAGGTAGGCAGAGAGAGAGAGGAGGAGGAAGCAGGCTCCCCGCCCAGCAGAGAGCCTGATGCGGGGCTCGATTTCAGGACCCTGGGATCATGACCTGAGCCGAAGGCAGAGGCTTAACCCACTGAGCCACCCAGGCGCCCCTATAGTAGGAATATTTTTAAAGATGTTCGAGAAATCCAGAGTATTGAGTACAGTCTTCCCAGTTCATGTTTATTTGCTTGCTTCGTTAGACAAGCTTTCAAAATTTACTTACAGTACTAAATTTATTATGTTTTATTTGTTGTCATGGCCGATTATTTAGATGGCTAGGATCATCCTCAGTTAATTCATGAACTCCTTTTCTTTACTATGGAGTCCAGAGAAGTAAGAGCCAAATGTGTATCATTCTTAATTAGAAAAAAATTTAGCTTTAAACTCCTAAGTAGAAAGCCTGACCTTAGTGTGATCAATGGAATCACTTCAGAGATTTTTCTTAATTTGGTTACAATGAATAGAAAATGACCTGAATTATCTTATCTAAAACCTAGTGGAAATTATTAACAGGCTATTGGTTTATTTCATGGGATGCAAGGAAAATTGAAGCAACTAGTTCTTAGGAAGAGCAAAAAACAAGACAGAGCTGTGATTCTTAGCAGCTGTAATATACTCAATAGTTTCTTAGAGAAGGGGGCTAGGGTGTGAACCTGGAAAGAATTCCAATTTTTCTCTGCATTTCTGGCCCAGAATCTATCCTACTTACACACTGAATAGCATGTCAGGGCATTTGTTCTTTCATACTCATACCATGAATCTGAACCACTAAAAATTATTACTAAGAAGGTAAGGAACAATAACTTCAAGGAAAGAAAGGCAAAGGGACATTGCTCAAAGCCCAGAACATGAATTGTTTACATTGTATACCCAGGATTCTTCTAAATGGAGTGCATCTTACTTATCAAAGTCTAGCCCTTGGTTCCATGGCCCCTAAACTATCCCTAGACTTGATCCTTCTCAGATAACACCATCTTCTTAGGGAATGGAGTGGAAGTGATTGTTTAGAAAGGCTTGATATCTCCGTATAGTCCAACTTACTAATCATCAAAATTTCGTGTTTTGGGAGGATGATAACACGAAGTTCTTGGATTCGTTTTGTTTTGTTTTTATCATTATTGCTTGATAACCTTCTGAGTTCTGTAATTCTGGTTTTCATTGAGCATCTTACAAGTTTTCTAGTCCTACATGGCTTTTTCCATTAAATTCCACTAAATTACCAGGATGGCACATCCAGTTGTCACTAGCATCCCTGCATTTTTCAAAAAAAAAAGAGCCTTTTTCTTCCTATCACTTCCCACTGGTTCTGGTATTATCTTTTTCATATTAATCTTATACCCCATGCTCATTTTTTCCCTTCATGTTTCATTACAAACAATTTTCCATCAACTTTAATACTTTGGTTTCTCTTCTTGTTCTGTTTTCCTGACTTTGACAATGGCTCTCTTTTTTCATAACAAATTTGGCATGTTTATTTTGCCTTAGGCAATTGAGGACAATTATTCCTCCATTCACAGAATCCTTTTATATGATTTTCTCACTTGCATCACCATAGACACAGAAGTTGAATAAAAAATTAACTGATGGGTCTAGAGGGGAATTCTTTGAAAGATCAGTTTTGAAACAACAGATGAAGAATAACTAGAGAAACTTATTTTTAAGTTTGTAGATATTCTCTGATAAAGTAGAACTCAAGAATTTTTTATATTTTTCTAGTCAACTATATATATATGATTTAGATACAACACATTAATGTCTAAACATGTACATTAAATTGAAGCTCTCATGATCTGTGATATTATTAACATCCAGATCATTTTGGAATTGGCCTTTAAAATCCTCAAAATATCTTTATTTATTATGCATTAATCTAATAATATAGTTGTATGGATAGTACTTGAGGTTTAACTGGTCCTTAAATAGGATTTATAGTTTTTTAAATTATCAGAAAGTCAAATTTATATAAATTATTACTTAATTTAGGACTACTGAATGAATAGGGAAAGGGTAGGATATTTTCTTTAAGTTGTTTTCAGAACTCTGATTAATGTTTATTTATATGACAAAATACTATTAGAATTATAATTTGTTCCAAGTGTAATATATTAAACATATTTATAAAAACATGATTTACCTGATCACAAAATCTGTTCCTTTTGAAAATAAAATGTAAATTACTACATTTAATTCCCAGGGGGGCAGGTTATTTCTTCTAAAAATAATAAATTTGGCTATTAAAAAATTAAGATTATGTCTTACAGCATCAAGATGGATTGTTAAAAATAAAATTAATATAAATTGTAGATTTGGTGGACAATATTCTAGTCACGGTTATGATGGTTCCTTTTTGGTCCATTGGAATTCTGGCTATTGGATGGGTGGTGGTAGATAATTATAATTTCTACTGTTTCATCTAACTGGGAACCAGATGGGGTCTCATCAACTCACATGGAAGTTCCTATTTGTTCACAAAGGATTTTACACTAAGTGCCTCTCAAGGACTTTGGGAAGTCTCAATGGGTTGAATCAAATGTATAGAAGAATGAGTTCAATCATTCTGGGCATTGTGTACTCCTGGCACTCAATTTTTCCTGGACACTGAAATTATTTCCTAGAGTACAATAGTTTCTGAGGGCTACAGTACATAGTAATGTGTGCCACAAGGAATCACTAGGTACCTCTTCATTCCACTGGGCACTACTGCCCTAGTGCTAGTACACTGAAATCTCCTAATGGGTGCTTCCCATGCTTCCCTGATCACTGGATCTTCATGATGCCAATTCTACCTCACGGTGTCCAGGAAAGTGGAAAGTACATCTCTGTTTACATTATACCATCTGAAAGGTCCTAACACGGTTCTATTTTCACTCTTGTGTTCCCAAAGGCCCTGAGCACTGTTTCTGCTTAGCAAAGCAAATGGAAGCAAAATGAGAAATTACTGATATCTTGGTTACTTTCTTATTGTCCTATGGTTTCTTCTCTGTCGACCACTTCTAGTTCTCAATTTAATTTGTGGAACATTATGTTGACTACTATATAGATCATATTGTTTTATTCTTTGTGAAGAATTAAAACTGTGACAATTTCTACCTCAAAGATCTTAAAATTTAGTGGAAGATTTTTTAAAAATTCATTTATTCAGCAAAGATTCATTGGAAATACTGTCATGAGGGACCTAGACCAATTGTTAAGGGAATTCATATGAAGTGTTGATTCTTATAAGGATGATGGGCATTCATGATGAAGGCAGAATTAGGGCTTTTCTTTGAAAAAAGTGAACATTTTCAATAAGTTGGTTTGGGGGGAAGAAAAGAGAAAGGACAGTCTATTTAAGGCACATGATTCAGAAAAGCAGATGTGGGAAGAAGTGCTAGGATGGTGGGTAGTACAGGAAAGTAGAACCATCAGGGTTTAAGAAGATATGCTGAGGTGTGGCAAAAAGATAAGCTGTGACTAATTGTAGGAAATTAAAATTGCATGCTGAAGGGTTTGCATTTTATTCTAGGTGTATTGTAGAGAGATTGTAGTTGTACATCAAGCATTTATGAAGAACTTTGTTTTAGGAAGAATGAATTTGTGCTTTGATGAACTGGAAAGGCTAAAACTGATAATAAGACTCAATTACAAGTCTCTCATAACAACTGAGGCAGCCACTGGGAGCCAAATAGAATATTTTCTATTATTCCTGAATTGGCTAAGGCCTAAATCTGAGAACAAAAGAGCACTCATTTTAATAATACGACAATCAACATTCAGTTGGAAATAGCCACCTCCTGGCTGGACTTACTGAACTGGCCAAACCTCAACAGTATTTTACCATCTTTCTTCCCAGTTTCAATAGGAAATAACAGGAGAGAGGCAATTAAACATTGGTCCCGTGAGTTGAACATTATTTCAATGGAAGCTCATTCCCTCTTTTCTAAGGATGTAGGTGCTTTTTATAGTATGAAGCCACTTAAGGAAAATACCAGAACATAAGGATTAAAGGTGCCTGAACAAAGAGTAGCATCTTATTCTTCAGTTGGAAGCACCATAAGCCTCAAACAAATAGGTCCATTTTGTTGTCACTCAAGGATAAGAGTGTGTAGTGAGGGATTCTTTAGGGGATAATTTTGGGATTCCAGGAATATGAAGTGTTTTCCACTTCCCTCCTTGTGCTATTTGAAAGAAAATGGAATTGTATCATATACTTTCTGAAGTTGGGTTAAGGAGGGTTCTTGAACAGGAATAAGAGTGACCACAGTGAGCAGGACTTGAAGGACTGTAGAGTAATGAATATATTTGGAAAAGTTTAGGAAAACTCGCATTATGGAAGAGGACCCCATTTCTTCCCATAGCTTCTTGTGAATGATCAAGAAGTTACATGAGGAGCAGAAGTCAAGGGACCACTTGATGGCAAATCCCGATTCGCAAAAGCATTAAGGGTCTATCAAAGGCAGACACACTGGTCTATGTGTCTGTTTTTATGCCAGTACCATGCTGTCTTGGTGATCACAGCTTTGTAGTAAAGCTTGAAATCAGGTAACGTGATGCCACCAGTTTTATTTTTGTTTTTCAACATTTCCTTAGCAATTCGGGGTCTCTTCTGATTCCATACAAATTTTAGGATTATTTGCTCCAGCTCTTTGAAAAATACCGTGGAATTTTGATTGGAATGGCATTAAAAGTATAGATTGCTGTAGGCAGTATAGACATTTTAACAATGTTTATTCTTCCGATCCAAGAGCATAAAACTGGTGGCATCACGTTACCTGATTTCAAGCTTTACTACAAAGCTGTGATCACCAAGACAGCATGGTACTGGCATAAAAACAGACACATAGACCAGTGGAACAGGGTAGAGAGCCCAGATATGGACCCTCAATTCTATGGTCAAATAATCTTTGACAAAGCCGGAAAAAATATTCAGTGGAAAAAAGACAGTCTCTTCAATAAATGGTGCTGGGAAAATTGGACAGCTATATGTAGAAGAATGAAACTCGACCATTCTCTTACACCATACACAAAGATAAACTCGAAATGGATAAAAGACCTCAACGTGAGACAGGAGTCCATCAGAATCCTAGAAGAGAACATAGGCAGTAACCTCTTCAATATCAGCCACAGCAACTTCTTTCAAGATATGTCTCCAAAGGCAAAGGAAACAAAAGCGAAAATGAACTTTTGCAATTTCATCAAGATCAAAAGCTTCTGCACAACAAAGGAAACGGTCAACAAAACAAAGAGGCAACCCACGGAATGGGAGAAGATATTTGCAAATGACAGTACAGACAAAAGGTTGATATCCAGGATCTATAAAGAACTTCTCAAACTCAACACACAA